>CAUYRB010057313.1:0-46833 GCA_963574695.1 Propithecus perrieri
ATTTTTTCTTCAGCTGAGTTGTCTATGAATGAGCCCTCCAAAGGCATTCTTGGTTTATGTTACTGTGTTGTTCATTTCTAGCACTTCCACTTGATTCTTCCTTATAGTTTCCATCTCTCTGCTGAAGTTACACATTTGACCCTGAATGCTGTTGACTTTTTCCATTAAAGCTTTAACCTATTAACTGTATTTATTTTAATTTGCCCGTTGCATAGTTCCAACATCTGTGTCATGATTACTATTTAGAGTTACTCTAAATAAGAGTTGGGCTGGGTTTGAGGTTTTTGTTGTTTTTTTTTTTTTTTTTTTTGAGACAGACTCTCGCTCTGTTGCTCTGGCTAGAGTGCCCTGGCGTCAGCCTAGCTCACAGCAACCTCAAACTCCTGGGCTCAAGCCATCCTCCTGCCTCAGCTTCTCCAGTAGCTGGAACTACAGGCATGTGCCACCATGCCCAGCTAATTTTTTATATATATATTTTTAGCTGTCCAGATCATTTCTTTCTATTTTTTTAGTAGAGACAGGGTCTCGCTCTTGTTCAGGCTGGTCTCGAACTCCTGACCTTGAGCAATCCACCCGCCTCGGCCTCCCAGAGTGTTAGGATTACAGGCGTGAGCCATCGCACCCGGCCTTGTTTTTAAGATCGCCCTCAGTTAGCCTGGGGCACAGTGGCTCTTGCCTATAATCCTAACACTCTGGGAGGCCGAGGCAGGTGGATCCTTTGAGCTCCGGAGTTTGAGACCAGCTAAGCAAGAGCGAGGCCCCGTCTTTACTAAAAATAGAAAGAAATTAGCCAAACAACTAAAAATATATAGAAAAAATTAGCCGGGCATGGTGGCGCATGCCTGTAGCCCCAGCTACTCGGGAGGCTGAGGCAGGAGGATCTCTTGAGCCCAGGAGTTTGAGGTTGCTGTAAGCTATGCTGATGCCAGGGCACTCTAGCCCGGGCAACAAAGTGAGACTGTCTCAAAAAAAAAAAAAAAATTGCCCTCAGGGTATCGCAGGCTTCTAATCCTGTAAATATTATACCTTGTGTTTGGAGTAGGGGCTAGTGTTAGATCTGGAGCCAAGAGAGAGACACATGAAGCTTCATGTATAGCAAAAATGCTGTTTATTTTGAGCATCTGGGTGCAGATGGGTGGAGACCAAAAAAGGCGTCCACAAGAAAAAAGGGGAGAACCTTGGGTTTTATAGAGGGTTTTTTGGGGAGAGTAAATAAATTCTTTTCAAACAACCGGGAGGGATAAGGAAAGCTAGTTCCTCTCTTGCATGTCATTCCTTTATCTCCATAGGAGTCTGGCGAAGGCTACATGCCTAATACACCCCTAGGAAGGGGAGAGAGGTGGGTTTTATAGGAGGTTTGGATAGAAGTTTGGGAAGGGTGAACTCTTTAAGCCTGACACTAGTTTTCCAGTGATTTGTTTTTTATTTATTTCTTTGTTTGTTTTTCCTCAATATCTATACCACTGACAGCTTTAGGTGTTTTCTTTGCATTGCATCTCAGAGACAATCTGTCTCTAGCAAGGTCCTTTTTATTCTATTCCTGGTGGTGGTGGTGGTGGTAGGTGTTCTATGTTGTTCTAACAAAGCCTCAGTCTTAGGCAGACATCATCTCTGCTGACCTTCCCCCAAGGATATGGTTTTTCTTTCCCCTCTTCTTTCCCTTCCCTGCAATGGATTTTCACCAGTGCACTAATGGCAACAGTGTTCCCTGCCCTTCCTACAGATTGAGGCTTTCATTCAGTAAGAGAGTTTGGGGTGAATATCTCAGCACTGTTCCCCTCCTTCACCACCACTGGAAGCGCCTGTCCCCCTCCCCCTGTTCAGTACCAAGAGAGACTTTCTCAGAATTCCCCCAATCTTTTTGTGACCTCCAGGTGGAGTTTGTAGACAAAATGGCTTAAAGAGGGTGTGGGCAACCTTTACATGTGTAGCCCTCAGGACTTCAGCCTCTCTCACCAGCACGCACACACCAGTGTACCAGTCACCTCAGCCATACTACTCCTGCTGGTGGGTGTCTGACTATTTCTTGCACAAAAAACCAGTGCTCCAGTCTTGTCTCCTCTTAGACTTTGGGCAAGTTGGTTGCTATGCAACCTCAGCTCTCCAGTGGATCCAAAAAAGGTTATAAATTTGCTGCCTGGTTGGCTTATTTTTACGGTAAGATTGGGGCTTCACTTTTTGCAGCTCCCTACATCTCTGAATGGAAACCAGAAAGAAATCTTAGTTCTTTTAATTTTTAATTTTTTTTTTTTTTGGTTATTTTCTTTGAAAACTGCTTCTATTGACTTCCTATAAATACATAGTCAGGTAAATGACATAACATTTCCAGTTGGGATGCTCAAAAACAGAGCACAGAAAGGTAAATATAGAGATAATTTTGAAATAATTAATTATTACTGAGTAAAATTTTACCTTCCCTTTTACTTTATACTCTAAAACTACTAAGTTTTAGAAATGTTTATACACATCCACAAACACACACAAACAGGAAGAGAGACTAAACACAAAGTGTTGTTATTGATATTTACCCAAGGAAAATATGGTGAACTAATAAATGTTATTTCTACCTACTACTAATTTAACAAAGTTTTTCTACCCACAGAAGCAGAAGTCGCTTTAGGGTTTCCTATTTTGTTTTTACGTACCTGTTAAGAGAAGCAATTGTAGTCTTTATCATCTGAATAGTGGAGAAATTGAAAGAGGTTCCTTGCCCCAGGCCAAAGTTAATTGGTCAGTGAGTCATTGGAAAATTTAATTTCCAGTTGAATGGATCACTCCCTTTAGCTCTCTCTCTCCAAATAAATCCTTATTTAAGACTCTTGAATTTTTAAATGAAGTGTCAGATATTAATATGAATTAATAATAATTCCTACCATCTTTTTTCATATTTTCCTTTTGATTTGTTTCTAGGTCCAAAATCCTGTGCTACAATTTTTCACCAAAGACATATCTGACATACAAAGGAAAGTTCAGCTTTTAGGAACTTTGCCTGTAGAGATGCTGCTCTCACAGTACTGGAGGCAAGTTCATCCTGACTTGGTGAGTGGCTCTCTGGCTGTGCAGCAAGTCTCCTACAGAGCGGTGCATCTCGGGCTTTCTTATGCAGATGAACAGCTGAGTCTGTCAAAGTGCAGATTCCAATTCAACAGACATGGCAAAGCCCCAGAGATGTTAGTCACCAGACAATACTTTGAGAGCATTTTTTTTAAAAAAAACAACAGCCTAACATTTAAGTGATTCTCATACTAAAGGTCTGTGAGGGCAGGCTAACATTTGTGTTTTTCAAAAGTTCCAAATGTTGATTATATTGCACAGCTAGGGATAAAAACCACTTCTGTGAGTGTATCTCACCTTTGTGAAAGTGTTTGCAAAGGGTCTTGTAGAAATCAATTTTGATACATAAATTACATAATATATTCAATATTTTCCTTATTCACCAACTTTCAAGTTAAATTATTGGATAAAACAAAAGAAGGTCCTGTTTGAAATTTGTTGAAATAAGACAATATGACAAAGAAATATGTTATTTTAAATTCAAATTTTCTTGCTGGGCGTGGTGGCTCACGCCTATAATCGAGCACTCTGGGAGGCTGAGGTGGGCGGATGGTCTGAGCTCAGGAGTTCCAGACCAGCCTGAGCAAGAGCAAGACCCCGTCTCTACTAAAAAATAGAAAGAAATTAGCCAAACAACTAAAAATAGAAAAAATTAGCCAGGCCTGATAGCACATGCCTGTAGTCCCAGCTACCTGGGAGGCTGAGGCAGGAGGATCGCTTGAGCCCAGCAGTTTGAGGTTGCTGTAAGCTAGGCTGATGCCACGGCACTCTAGCCTGGGCAACAGAGTGAGACTCTGTCTCAAAAAAAAAAAAAAAAGATTTCTCATAAGCTTTTTAACTAAGACATAATTTTTTAGAATTTATTTCACTGGATGAAAATAATTTTGAATGCTCATTTTTTGCATATTTTTTTTCCAAAGATTAAATGGTTGTGAGTGTAAAAAAAAATGGTCTTCTGAGGTCAGATAGTGTGATTCTGTCAGTTTAAAGTTCTTTCAAGGTGACCAAATTAAGCTCTAAACCATAATCACAAAATTTCTGACTTCACAAAGTTTCTACCATCAGAACTTAAGACAGTCTCCTTACAGAATCCCATCAAAGAGAGATTCTTGCTATTAAAAGTTCCACTCTATCTGTTCCCATTGACCAAGAGGGACTTAATGTTTTCCTTAGCTTAACCAAATGTTAAACAGGCTGCTTTCTGCCTCTAGGCTCCTGACCTCCCTATTCTTAGAACATTTACTTTAGGAAACCTGTAATTGTAAATTCTTCCAAGGCCTTACTGAGATGTAAAATTTTTAAAATCTTCTGTTTTTACAACCTGGGATTGTCTTTCTCAAGAACCTTGGAAGGATACCTTTGAAATGCAGTCTTCAAGGAAGATAGCGTCCTATCTCCCAGCCTTGTTAGGGTAGGAGCCTATTTCCTGGTATCAAAATACTAGAAAGTTTACTTTCCCTTCGGTAAGGCCTGTTAGTAAATACAGATGGCCTTTGTTTCAGCAAAGTTAAGTTGAGACTGACCTCTAACCCCTCTCCCCTATTGCTATACACAAGTACCCCCCTTATCCTGGGAGATACATTCTAAGACCCACAGTGGATGCCTGAAACCACATAGTACCAAACCCATTTGTCCTCAATCCAAACACATTTCTGTTCATGACTTCCACCCACTAATTTAATGCCTGTTCCATCGTAACTAAGTGCTTATTACACACCGTGGTCATAACTCGTGTAGTTTGAGGGCAACAGCAAAGATGGCATGAATTTCTTTGTCCTTCTTCACAATTTCACAAATAGAAGATACATTCATATGATAGGTTTTGGCAACATGAGCATATGACTTTTTTCCTTCCTTATTAAGTGAGGTACTTTCACTTTCTCTCTTAAAGATAGCACTTCATGGCTTCTCTTTGGCATATCTGAATTGCCAGCATTACTATTCTTGTGCCTCGGGGCCATTATGAAACAATGGTGACTTGAACACAAGCACTTCAATACTGCAACAGCTAATCTGATAACTTAGATGGCTACTAAGTGACTAATGTCAGTGTGGATACTCTGGACAAAGGGATGATTCACATCCTGGGTGAGACAGAGCAGGATGGTGCGAGATTTCATCATGCTACTCAGAACAGTGTGCAATTTCAAACTCATCAATTGTTTATTTCTAGAATTTTTCATTTCATATTTACACAGTTGACTGTGGGTAACTGAAACTGTAGACAGTGAAATAACAAATAAGGGGGAATTGTTGTAGTCTTGAATAAGGTCTTCCTTGACTGTTTAACTTTGCCCGGTTTAATTTTTTGCTTTGAAACTTCCTTGGCATTAAACCGCTGACTGAATTTAGGAAATGATCTGTTTCTTAAACTTTTCTGACCAGAATAACTAGCTAGTCTCTCATTTCTTTCCCACCACTGACTCTAAAACTATCCCATAAAGAACTTTCTTGTTTAATTGAATTATTAGTAGCTCTCACCAAAAATGTATGTTCAAGCACCTATGTATCAAAGCTGGTTGGAATACTCTTCCTTAGTTGAGTGAATCTGCCCCATAACACTTACATAAAGGGGCACCGACTATAGACAGGATAATGGTTGTATTTTCAAACCTTTGAGGGAGCTTTTCAATAATGAGTTCACTTCTAGAATATGGTTGATCAGACTCTTCTGTGCAAGACTTTAAGTTAGGTTTGAATATGTTATAAAAGTTTTCAATGGGGTTTTTATGTCTACAATGGATAAGGAAGGAAAGACAATAATTGGCTGGCAAAGAAAGGTTAGCCACATTTATTTTTGTTAACCTGTGATTTTTCTTTTCTACTATTTATTTTATGCTTTGAACTACAAGCCTATGGGGGAAAAACCATGTTTGTTTCGTTACAATACCTAGGGTACAATGCTAAATGTACACAAAAAGAGCAAAGTTATAGTGGCAACACGCTAAATCAAAATTAGAAATAGCCAGGTAAGATTTTTTTAATCAAATTTAAATGTCAGTGTAAACTGTTTAGTGTCTCAAATGGATCCAGCAACAAGACTATTATGAATTTCATGAGAGGAATTCATGGAAGATCAGTTCCCCAAAGATAGCTGGAAGGTTCACTGCTTTACATACTAGAAGCCAACTTCCTCAAACCTTATAAGTTCTATTCTGCTTTCTAATCCTGTGCCAGTAATGGTAATTATTTTTATAATTTTCTAAAAATTCAAATAAAAGACCTATAGATAAGTTCTTATACGATCATGGCATGGAGAGCTATGATTTCTGTCAGTTTGTTTTACTTTGCTGACTATATTAATTAGAATATTCTAGTGGTTTTGCAGTATATTCTATCTCATAGAGTTCTTTGTTCTCTCCCAGGTTCCCCTACTGGCATGTTAAATTGGTATAATAATAGCATAATATTCATTGAAGGTGACTGTTTTTGGCACTATTTTAGGCACATGCATCAACTAATTCAATCTCTGTAATAATCCTGTGAGATAAGTACTATGTCTAACAACATTTTAGAGATCAGAACACTGGGCTTGGAAATATTACATACTTTTTCAAAGGTATGTAACTTCCAAATGGCAGAGCCACAATTTACAAACACAAGTTTATCTGATTCTAAAATCAATGCTTTTAATCCTTTACTATATTGTGACTTATGATATAATTTTTCATCTTGTAGAAAAATGATTAACCAATATATGTAACCACAATCAGAATCAAAGCTTTATTCTCAATAAGTCAAAACACAGACTTACTGGAAATAAAACAGACAGCCATTTTTATTTTTCTAAATAATAAAATGTTCTAAATGTCATTTTTCTACTCTTTTTAAAATATTATTTTCTCAAGATTATCCTAAAAAATTTCAATAATACATCTCTTGCTGTGAAGTAGTCACATCTTGTTCAACTCTATGATTACTTATTATAAAAGCCAGGTTCTTTATTCAATTATTTATCCTCTTTTAGGTAACTTCTGTTTAGAAAATATTTAACAAGAAACTACATTCAAATTCTTTGACATAGCTGAGAAGTATTCAGAGCTTTCAAACACAAGGTAAAGAATACTCCACAACAATTTACCTATCATTGTGTTAGAATTGATTGAATATCAGAAGAGCAGTTCAATTTATTTGTTGATTTTGCCCTTTTATGTTTTGTTACACATTCAAAGATTTATTTTACTTCCAAGCTTTCAAACACACACATAATCTCTCTGTGATTTGGGATACCAGGAAGCTGTTTTATGCCCAACATGTTTATGAGTTACATAGAAAATATATAGGTATTAAAAATTAAACCTTTGTTTGAAAACATCACTAAAACTGACCTTCATGTCTAAGACTATTTCACTAGTCTCACCCGCTTGCACATCCTTTATTATTACTCCCTTACTCATCTTGCACATTCCTGCCATAGCAATTGCCTCTGGTGTTTCCTCATCAACTATTGCAGTAAAACTCAGCCTTGGCTGCACAGTAGAATCTTCTGGGGAACTTTTAAAATGTACCGATGTCTGGGCTCTGCTCCCAGAGTCTCCATTCTGTTAATGGACCCAGGCATTTTAACAACTTCCCAGATGGATCTAATAATGTATGACCAGGGCTGAGAACCTCTAGACGTCAACCAAAGCAGGTCTTTTATTTGATTTACTTATGGTGCTTACTTCTTTCAAAGAAAAACTTCAACTTCTTGCAGAAATATGTTTAAAAATGATTGCAGAGTTTATATGTCTTCCATATAACACCATGGAAATTAATCTGTAGCTCTACCAATACACTTTGGAAAAGTATGGTACTTAATTCTATGTATCTGCCTTTCTTACTGATCTCTTTGAGAACAGAGCTCATGACTTAATCTTTCTAGACTTTGTCATTTATAAAATGGAAATATTATTTTATTTATTTTATTTTTTTAGAGACAGGGTCTCTCTATGTTGCTCAGGCTGGTCTCAAACTGCTGGCCTCAAGCAATCCTCCACCCTTGGCCCCTCAAAGTGCTGGGGTTACAGGCATGGGGCACCATGCCTGGCCTAAAAAGGGAATTTAAAAAAGGGTTAGTGTGATGATTAAGGGAAATAATCTATATAAAGTGCCAAAAACCATAATAGTTGATAATAAGTATGTGTTTAAAGAATATATTAAATAGTAAAAAATAAGTATTTATCCTACACATAAATAAGCAACATGATTTGCTTTAGAAATAATGCAGAAGAACGTCTAAGACTCTATGCTGGAAAAGTTCTTTCTTTGTAAATCTCCTTCTTTGCCAGCACATAAGCAACATGTTAGTCAGTCCTGCTGCCCTCCTTAGTAGGTGACTTCCTCGTCCTCCCCAGGGTCCAGTACCTCTCTCCAGGCAACTCACCTGCAGGAAAATGCTCCTCACTCTGCTCAGGTCTGACACGATGAGCTGGTACCCTCTTAGGCAGATGCTCAAATCACTGCACCCATCTCCTCTCCCCGTACCCCGTGGGCAACCTCCTCATCCTACTTGAGCTCCTAGATCTTCCCGTGGACTGCTCTCTGCTGCATGTTTTCATCACTCTACTTGGGCTTTCACTCCTTGAGCTGGGCCTTGCCTTCATGGGTCATCCTTACACACTGGTTGAGCCACCCTCCCTCATGGGTGCTCTCCTAAGGCACACACAGCCACCTTTCCAAGGGGATGCCCGCAAGGAGATGTCATTACCTCCCAGAAACAGCTTCTCTCCCCAGTTGTGCCGCATTCTTTTCAGCATGATCTCTTATTTTCGTTGGCACCTCCTAATAGCCTTTGGACTGTGTCTTAGTCCTTTTGGATGTTATAAGAGAATGCCATAAACTGAGTGGCTTACAAACTGCAGAAAGTTTCTTTCCTACAGTTCTGAAGCTGGAAGTTTGAGATCAAGGTGTAGGCAGATTTAGTGTTTGCTGAGGGCAGTCTTCCTGGTTCATACGCTGCTGTCTTCTAATCATGTCCTCACATGGTAGAGCAGGCAAGGGAGCTCTCTGGGATCATTTTTTACAAGAGCCCTAATCCCATTAGTAGAGTCCTCAAGACCTCATCTCCGAAAGGCCCCACCTTGGAATACTAACACCTTGGAGATTAGGTTTCAATATACGAATTTTGGGGGACATAAACAGTCAGTCTGCAGCAGACTGAAATGTTCACACAGGGACAGGTAAAAGAAAGAGCTTTAGTTTTTTTAAAAAAATATGCTCCACTAGCATGTTTCTATCACAAAATGACCTTCTATATATACATATGTATGTGCGTGTGTGTTATATATGTGTGTGTATATATATATATTTGCTTGGAAAATTATGTTTACTCAAAAAAAAAACTCTTCTTTAAAAATGTATGTATAACCACGACCTAGTGTATTTCTTTCCTTCAGGTGGGTCACGAAAAGTAAAAGATGAAGAACTTGGAACACCTTTTAGAAATAATAACAACAACTAATAAATGGTGAGATAACATGATTAGGAAAATAACCACTTTGCAACCATAAATATTGTAATTGATTTCTTTTCATTTTGACCATGTTATATACCTAAGGGAGTGTTGATCTAAACTACATGACATTTCCTGGGATTAAGAGGCTGATTTTAATTCCCAAACTTGAAATTAAATATTTTGGCTCAGGGCAGCACCAAAATACTAAGTCAAATCAGACTCCAAAAACTAAGGAAATTTTACCTTTAAAACTGAAACTTTTTGAAAAAGTTTTAGAGAGAATAGTGCTTCCAGAAGTGGCTAAAAAAATTCTAAATAATTTCATTTTAGAAAGAGATTTTGCTGGTGCTATAACCCATAGAGAAAAGCACAAACTAGACATTCCATTGATGAGAATATAAAATGACATCGACATGACAATTCAACTTTAATATTGTAAGTAAACTTGGAATTGGACCTGATAATCACATATCATGTTTCTTGGCATTAGTCACACTTGTTTGCCCTCAGCAGCCACCAAAGCAAACTAATTTAAAACGTTAAGCAGACATGTCTGTGCTCCCAAGTCTCCTTTCTTCCCACCGTCACCACTAATGGGCATTGCTCGTTTCTGCCCTCTGTCCACAGAGATTAGTCTGAATCTCCCTCACCCCAGTTATTATGCAAAGTAATTCAGCTTTGCCCGAGCTTCCACCTTCAAACTTACTTGCCAAAGCCCAAGATAGTGCTCAATAAACAAGGGCCTGATGCCACCAAAAATCCTTTCTTAAAATTCAGCAGAGGTTATAAATGAAATTTTCCCCCTGTTACACATGTCACGTGAATGGGGGGTATGATGGCGTGTGCCTATGTGACTAGCTCCTTAAGAGGCAGAAGTGTAAGAGTGCTGAGCTTGAGGGTTTTAGCCTGCAGTGTACTCACACTAAATTTAGCAGCATTATGTTATGGAGCCATAAAGAGATTGCTCATCAGCTGGGGAAAAAAATGCTCAAAAATATGCTTCATCTCAACCATGGAAACCTTAATGCACTGTTTTTTAAATCCCACTTGTTTAAAAATAATATTATATTTTCAATTTCATGTTAAATTACTTTTTATTTTATATTCATTATTTGGGGAATTTATCTGTTACTAATTTATAATAGAATAAGTATATATTTGAATTATATATATTTGCTAATGTATATTGTATTGATATTTCATAATATATTTTAATTTTCTGCGTTTTATTTGTATTCTATTTTATACTTATATTTATACATATATATTCATATATTTATATTTGACTTACATATATTTATCTTTGAATTATATATTCAGTTTCAGCTTACTTTGTGTATTCTGCATACCTTTTAATCAAATACTGGTATTAAAGCTAGTATTTTGGTATTATAGCAATAAATACACATACACACACACAAATACCCTTGTCCTTCTGTGCTAGTATTGCAATTCACCAGAGGGATGAACTTTCCAGGATGGAAACAGCAGAACAAAACTCACATGCTGGTTAAAACACAGATGTTTGACAGTGGCCGTTGGAAACAAACCCAAACAATAAGTATTTCAGTTTGATTTTTTTGATGCCTTCAGACAACTCTTTAAAATCATATGTGGACAAGGCCAAGATTTCTGCTAGTATCTAATAATTTCTACGAACAAAATATTATACACTCTATGTTTTATTCATCTTTTTCAATGAGTTATTGTCCATTTGCTAAGAGAACAGTGAAAAGATTGCAGTGCAAATTGCACTTGTATATGTTGTCAACAGGAATAATTTAGAGAAATCTTTAAGGAAAAGAGCTGTATTTGGATAATAGAAGAAATACCAAGTGGTAACATTCAAGTCTGTCAGATAATCTATTTCATTTATCAGAAACAATAAAGCATGAAGGTTTCTAATAAAGTTAGTTTCGACTTACATACAAGAAAGACAAAGTAAAACAAGGGAGTCCATAAATGGATTGAGCTAAGGTTTGCTGACATTTTTATTTTATTTAAACTAACAATGAACTCTAATATCACAGAGTACATTTGTTTTGCAACAGCAATATTTGCTACTGTTCTATTAATATTAATAATGAACACTCTCATTTTACAAGGGATGTTTCAAAGCATAAATGATAATATATTATTCCTCAAAAATAAACAATTTCAAAGATGAAAAATTCAGAGAGTGATCTTTGTCATTTATCACTTTGTGTTAACTGTGTATTTCTAACATTTAAATTACTTTAACAAACATAATGCAGACCTAATACAAACATGTTAATCCTTGAATAACATGAGTTTGAACTGCACAGGTCCACTTACACAGAGATTTTCTTCCCTCTTTGCCATCTTGAGACAGCAAGACCAAACTCTCATTTTCCTCCTTCTCCTCAGCCTACTCATCCTGAAGACAATGAAGATGAAGATCTTTATGATAATCCATTACACTTAATGAGTAATAAATACATTTTCTCTTCCTTATGATTTTCTTAACAACATTTCCTTTTCTTTAGCTTATTTTATTATAAGAATGCAGCATGTAATATTTATAACATAGAAAATATGTGTTAATCAACTATTTTTGTTATTGGTAAGGTTCTGATCAACAGTAGGATAATAGTAGTTAAGTTTTAGGGGAGTCAAAGTTTATGTGCAGATTTTTGACTGTGTGGGAGTCATTGCTCCCAACCCCATGTTGTTCAAAGGTCAACTGTAGTTAAGGAATAATTGGATGGCTAATTGAACAATTAATAATACAGAAAGTGTTAATAATGAGCAATGACCATAATGCAAGACATTAATTGAATGCTTACATATTGGCACAGTGCTATGGACTGTCCATGGATTATTTCAATGAATTGTCACAACCTAAGGCACTATTATTGTTACCTTATGATAGATGAAGAAAATGAGACACAGCCATTTAAAAGGTTAAAAATTCTTCATCGTTATAACAGTTTACCATAACTGAGTCAAAATGAATATGACATCATTTTTCAATCAATTATACTTTATTTAAAAAAGCCCAGAACTCAAGTCCATTTATGAAGTTTTGAACATAAAACACGTCAAGATGTGAGTTGTAACCAAAAATAAAGAGAAAGAAAGAGAGAGAAAAGAAGGAAGGAAGGAAGGAAGGAAGGAAGGAAGGAAGGAAGGAAGGAAGGAAGAAAGGAAGGAAGGAAGGAAGGAAGGAAGGAAGGAAGGAAGGAAGGAAGGAAGGAAGGAAGGACAAAATATTTATTCACTTTGGTAAGATGTGGTACCTATATTGATCAAGGACTCTAAGCCCTCCTAACTCTCTCTACTTTATGGTGTTATTCTCAGCATCATTCCCTTGATACAGTTTTGCACACAGGTTGAAAGGCAAGGACCTGGATATTACTGATCAAATCCTTGCAACCCCATGACCAGGGAGGTGATGGTCACTGTGAGGTCACTGAGAGAGTGGGTGGAGGAGGATGGAGGAGTGCTTTTTACATTGTAGATTTTCTTCTGGGGAATTTTAAATTCTTCAGAGAGTTTACTTCCATTCTCACATGGATAAAAGCCACACTGACAATACACTGACTTCTGGACAGAAGAATGTGAGGATCTAATTTTTCTCTATACAGACTTGTAATTAATCTCCTGGTTTTCAGTCCCTTGCCTCATCATCTGGGGTGGATGCATCAGGGAGAGTTCTACGGAAGGAAATGATTGCTCCATATATAGATTTTATTGGGTCAAATATTTAAAATATACTCCAAAAGAGGACAAAAATTTACTAAAATAGTACTCATGCTTAAATGTTATTTTTTGGTTATAATTGATAAAATACATTCATATAATATTATTCATAACTATTTGTATTAGTCTGCTCAAGCTGCTATCACAAAATACCCCAGTCTGGGTGACTTAAACTACAAACATTTATTTTATCCCAATCTGGAGGCCTGGGAAGTCCCAGATCGAGGTGTCAGCATGGTTGGTGTCTGAGTTTGAGTTTTAGATGGCTCTCACATGGTCTTTCCTCAGCGCATTTTCACAGAGAGCAAGCTCCCTGACGTCTCTTCTTATAAGAACATTAATCCTATTGACCAGGGACCTGCACTTATGACCTCATTTAACCTTAATTATCTCCTTACTCCAAATACAGCCACACTGGGGGTAAGGGCTTTGACGTATGAATTCTGCAGAAAATATACATTTGGTCCATAACATCATTAATCTATATAACGTATTCAGATTTAACAAAATGATCAATCCAGGACAGCAAATAGCATGTAGTTGTCATGTCTACTTAGTCTCCTACAATCTGTAACAATTCCTTGGTCATTCTTTGCCTTCATAACCTTTCATGACACTTTTGAAGAGTACTCATAAGTTATTTTATAGAATATTCCTAAATTTGGATTTGTCTGATATTTTCTCATGATTAGATTGTGGTTATGAATTTTTGGCATAAACAGCACAAAATTATTATTGTGTTCTTTCCCAGAGCTACATACCAGGAGGTAGATAATATCAAAGGCCTGGTTCTCAGGCCTTTGAACTCAGATTGAATTATGCTACCAGCTTTCCTGGTTCTCCAGTCTGTAGACAGCATACCATGGGACTTCTCAGCTTCCATAATCACATAAGCCAATTTTCATAATAAATAAATAAGATTATATACATATAATCTCCTCTTGGTTCTGTTTCTCCGGAAAACCTTGACGAATACAGTCACTGTAGCTCAAAAGCAGCCATAGACAACCTATAAATGAATATTCATGGCTGTGCTGTAATAAAACTTTATTTAAAAAAGACTTTCAGATTTATGCTCTAGGAGGTGCCTCAAGAAGAGTTTATGGATGCAGAACTCACTAAGTTTTTGTGTGCCTGAAACTGATTCCTATAACCTTAATACTTGAAAGACAGCTTGGCTGAATATAATCTGTGGTTTATACTGTATTTGAGTTTTATGAAAATGCTACTCCATAGTTGCCTTGTTTACGTTTTGATTTTTGAAAAATTTTGTAAAAGGCTAATTATTTTGCCCTTGAAATTATTTGTTTGTTTCTCCTGGTGGCCTTAAGAATTTTGTTTTCTTCATTTTTCCATCTAATACTTTTACTAGAATTGGTCTTGAAGTTGTTATTTTGGCTAATTTTCCCAGGTGTCTAACAGACCCTTTAAACATGTATATTCAGGTTTCCTTTTATTTCTAGAAATATTTCTAAAATTATAGTTTGAATATTAGTTCTGTTCCATTGTTTCCTTTATCTTCTTCAGAGACGCTGATTATATTAATGATGTTTCTTTTTGTCTTGTCTTCCATTTCTACCATTTTCTCTCAAATCCATTTTCTATTTTTCCTCTTTTTTTTTAAAATTCCATTTTCATTCTCTTGGAGATTATCCTGTCATTCTCCAATGATCTTTATTAAGTTTTCATTTAAGTCTATTCTCCCTTAAGCAATTTGCAATCTATTTTTGTTTCTGAGATAATTTTGCCTTTGATTCCATTTATTTCATGAGATCAATTAACTCCTTTTTTTTCTTCTTTTCTTTCTTTCTTTTTTTTAGTTTTAAATGTTCTGATCCAAGATTTTTTTTAAATTTTTCTTATTTCAGCCTATTATGGGGGTACAAATGTTGACATATATTGCCTTTGCCCCACCCAAGTCAGAGCTTCAAGCGTGTCCTTCCCCCAGGCAGTGTGCACCGCACCCATTAGGTATCAATATACCTGTCCCCTCCTCCCCTTCCCACCAGCAAGATATTTTTTCTATACTCAAATGTTTGTCTCAAAGCTCAAATGTTCATTTGAGTATATATTTAACTGGATTTGAAATGTTGTCTTATATTTTGGGGGTTGATTTATGGTTTTGTGGGGAAGTGATGGCAGGATTTTATTAAAATATAATTGAATATTTTTCTGATTTGTTTTAGTAACACTGTATAGATTGAGTTCCACGAATACATATTCTATTGTACTTATGTAGATATATAAACGTAGAAATATCTTTATTTCTCTACATCTCTATCTCTATATATATATCACCCACATATATATGCTTTTTATCCTTGTGATATTCTTATTACATTTTAGAATCGAGGTTATGCTGGCCTTGTAGAAAGAATTGGTAAATGTTTCCTCTTCTCTCTTTTCTCTACAATAGTTTGTGAAAGATTGATGTTATTTCTTCTTTGCAAATTTGGGGAAAAAAAAGATTAGTAAAGACTTTTGTGTTAGAGTTTTTCTTTGTGAGAAGTGTTCAATATTTAAAGATAATTCCTTGAGAGCTATGCCCTATTAGTTTAGAAGTCATGTTTTCAATTTTATATGGATTAAAATGCATACTATTTTAATTTTAATTTTATCATTGAGCTGTGGATTATTTAGAAATGCTTTGTTTAATATCTAGGCAGTTGAAGATTTTCTAGGTCCTTTCATTATTTAATGTAGCTTAATTCTACTGTTAGAAGAGTGTATTCTCTAAATGATTTCAATTTTTTGATATTTATTGAGGGCTGTCATTATTGCCCAGCATATGATCATTTTGGTTAATATTCCACGAATATTTGAAAAAATGTGTATTTGGCAGTGGCTTAATGCATTTTCTATAAATATTAATTAGGTCAAAAATGTATTCATTGTATTTTTCAGATCTTTTATATACTTACTAATTTTTTTTTGTCTGCTTCTTTATTGTCTCATGAGAGAGCTAAGTTAAGGCCTCCCAATATAATTATAAATGTGCTTTTTTTCTTTCATTTACATCAATTTACACTTTGCCTATTTTGCAGATAAGTTAGTGAGACTCCATTATCATTACAAAAGTCCCCCTCTATTTCTATTAATTCATCTCACTTTAAAGCTTAGTGTGATATTAATATAGTGACATTAATTTTATTCAGTTATTGTGTGTATAGTGTATCTTTTTCCATCTTTCTTTTTATTTTCAAGGTTTCTGCATTCTTATATAAAATGTGTGTCTATAGTAAGCAGCACAATATTTTTTGTTTATATAGTTTGATAATATTAGTATTTTGCTTGTAGTATTTAATCCTTTTACATGTGATATTATTTCTCATATAATTTATTTTATTATATTGTCAATGTTTTTATTTATTTAAAGCTCTTCTATTTTTGTTCCTTGCATTTATATACATATTTCTATTTACTTGTTAGTCATACATATATTCTCTTGTAATATTTCTGTAGTGGCTATTCTCAAATATTTCAGCAAGGACCTTTGATTTATTACAGTTCTAATCTGAAATTTTACTTCTAAACTCCCCTAATAATGCTAGACCCTTAGAATGCTTTCCCTAACTTTTTTTGCTTAAGCCAGTAAGTCTATAGGCAACCTGGGACATGGCCATTCCCTTAATGTTGGAGATCCACACTTTGTACAAACGGCAGTTTTACCACCCATCTTCATGAAACTAACCTCTCAAAATTCTTCTGAGCTTTGTGGATCTGCATGAAACCACCAGTGAACAGTATAGAATATACATTCAGAGCAGTATGATATGGGTCTCTGAAATGGGTTTATTACTTAAGTTAACTTGAACGTTACTTTGCACCAAAAGCTGCAAATTTTTACTGAATCTATTTCTGATTTCAAACTAAGTGCAGTCATGTTTTTCAATGTATCTAATTATGATTTTTCAGTGAAATCAAGTAACAATATAAAGACATTCTAGTAATAAAGTGTCAACAACAAAAGCACAGAAAAAATTTGATACAAACCCACCTCCTCCAATTACAAGGGTTCATTGGAAAAACCAAAAAACTAAAATTTCTTGTAGACTAAGTCCAATATCATTAAAATCCAAAATCAAATTCATTTGCCCTTTGAATATTAAAAAGAAATCTATAAATCCTCGCAATTGATTATTCTTCTCAGTCTTAGCCAAAGGGGCTCTTAGCTTGGGTGGAGCTGAAGTTAATTGAGAGGCCGAATGCAGTCTGGGCTATCTGTCATGGGAATGGGTGAGATATATTGCCATCTTGATGAGGAGAATTAGTTCAATATCACATTTCTTATAAGCTTCACTTTTGTAGAGTCCAAACAGTGTATACAGCACACAAGATTATCACAGCATTGAAACCACTGTCTGCATTTAGAAAACAATTAGTATATGTTCTTAAAGTGATTACTTCAACCAAATTATATTCCCAGAAACCGGCACTTAGTGTTGCCAAGGGTGATAGCATTAACTCAGTGGTGTCAAAGGAGTTTGACGTGAGTTTCAGCCTCAGTAGGTTTCCAGAGTCAATGTAAGTTTCCAGAGTCTACTCACTGATACATAAACTTAAATTGGGAGAAATATAACAAGTGGCTTATTAACTCAATCCACAGGAAAATCAACCTATGTATCCTGTCTTTGGTAATTGAGTCATCACCTACTTCTCACAATGTTTAGAAATTTGCATTATTGGCATCTCTTGTCACCAGGTCTTTCTTGAGATGTCTTTCTTTTCTATTCATTATACATTACAAAGAGCAGAGTTTAAGAGAGTGTTAAAACTCTTGCTGACTAGTTGGCATCTAGCTAGTTACAAAGGTGTTTTCATTCCTCTGCTGATAATACATCTTGCTGTGCTCATCCTTTTGGATGACGGTTTTTCTCTTATCCTCACATGTTTCATTGGGGTAGTCACTTTTAGCAGATTTCTGAAATAAAACAGCATTTGATGCTTTTGAAGCCAGTGCTCTAAGAGCATTTGAAGACCAACACCACTTTTTGTGTTCCTGTTGATATTGGCTTCCCTCAGCTTTCAAATATCCCCTAGCCTTTGCGTTTTTGCTATATCTTTTTCTGTAGTATTGAGATATACCTCTAGTAAAAGTGTTAACTGATATTCTTACATTTTAATCTGCTTATTTTTTAAAAAAGTTATTTAATTTAAAATTATTTTATTTGCTTTTTAATTGAAAATAGAGGTTTATATTTATGGTATACAGTATGGTGTTTTGCTATAGGTATACACTGTGGAATGGCTAAATTGAGCTAATTAACATACAGATATGTTAATTATGCACAGTAAGTACGTCACATACTTATCATTTTATTGTGGTGAGAACACTTAAAATCTTCTGTTTTAGCAATTTTTAAGAATGCAATATATTGTTATTAATCATATTCACCATGTTGTACAATAGATCTCCTGAATTTATTCCTCAAAACTGAAATTTTGTATCCTTTCTCCAACATCTCTTTAATCCCCAACCCCACCCCTGTCCTTCAACCACTATTCTATTCTCTGCTTCTATGAGTTTGACTTTTTTAGATTCCACATATAAGTGACATCATGCATTGTTTTTCTTTTCGTGTCCAGCTTATTTCACTTAGCATAATATCCTCCAGATTCATCTATATTATTGCAAATGACAGGATTTTTTTCTTATTTAAGTCTGAATAATATTGTGTATATGTACCACATTTTCTTTATCCATTTACTCATTGATGGACGCTTAGGTTCATTCCATATCTTGCCTATTGTGAATAATGTTGCAATGAATATAGGAGTGCAGTTATTACTTTGACATATTGATTTTACTTCTTTTGGATATATAGTCAGAAATGGAATTGTTAGAGGTTCATATGGAAATTCTATTTTTAATTCTTGGGGGAACCACCATACTGTTTTCCATAATGGTAGCATTAATTTACAGTCCCACCAACAGTGTGCAAGTGTTCCCTTATGTCTACATCTTTGCCAATACTTGTCTCTTATCTTTTTTGATAATAACTATCCTACTTTCATATACCTGTTGGCCATTTAATCTACTTGTTTTCTTATCTTAACACTAATATTAATAGTTATACGTACTGTTTGCTGGATATAAGCTCTTTCTATTTTTCTCCTTTGCTGTCCCATCCAGATGTTTACTTATTAATATATCTCTAGATTTTATCTTATTGATGCTCTAAAAGTAAGAAATAAAAAGTCATTGAGCTCTGGGCCAGGCAAAAGCATCCACTGTCCAAAAAAATATTGTCCATTTACACTTTACTTAATTGAATAATGAATAAATCCACTCAGTTGATGCATTCTCATCAAACCAACGTATCACCCAGTAAGATTTTGCCCTATTATTGTACCCCAGGTTCCCTTTAATATGATTCATTTTGTATTTTCTTTCAGAAAATTATAAATTATTTCAGAATAAACTCAAATAATAGTAGTCCTCCTCAAGTATCTATGACACCTTGAAATGCACCCAGTAATTTTCTGAGTACTTTATTCTGATCTTCTACAACTTTTCTTCTTATATCATATATTTTTAAATTTCACTATCCTAATTTCTAAATTATAATTTCCATATCACTCTTACGAGGGACTGTCATAACCTTCTGAGAGAGTCACCCCAGCCCATTCTATGTCTGCAGCTCTTTCCTTCAGATTTCATAGGGCACCAAGGACTATCTCTGAACGAATAAACACTCTACTGGAAATTTATTTAGCAAAATTAAACCTGGGTAGACACCATTTTCCTTTTTGTGTCAGACTATCTTGTCTTTCAAAATTTTATTTTACCAGGTTATTATTTAAAAAAAATTGTCTTTTCCTAATTTAATCAGTCTGCCTTCCTTTATTTTTTTTTCATTATTCTACTGCACCTATTCTGCTGGTAAGCATGTTTCTCAAACCCTCTCCAGGGTTTTCCTTAATTTCCTGGGTAAGCTTGATGAGACAGAACATTTCATGTACAAGCCTTATTAATTATTTCTTTAACCTTAGTGTTTGTGATCATTGAAATGTGTTGATAAATCATGTACTTTCTTCATGGTAAGGGGCCTCTTTCCTCTAATCCCGACTGCCAGAATAAAATATATCCTTCTTTTATGGGTAAAGCTATATGTTAGATTTCTGAAATGTTCAAAATTTTTATAATTAACAAATCTAAAACCACCTTAATGTCTTGTGGTGGCAAATGACACTTGAACCTATGGACAAAATATTTGAATTAGACCTGAAAGACAGTTTAGAAAAAAATAAAATAAGGAAAGGATTTGGAGCAGCCAATCTACAATGCCTACTGACAACACAGCCTGCACTTTGATGATGACCCTGGTGTATAAATCCAGCAAAACTGCCATATGCTGCAGAGCCTCAGCAGAATCAAAATTCCACATGTCCTACTTTTAGGAAGATATCACCAAAGCCTGAAGTCCCCTGCCCTGGCCATGCAAGAAGCTTCAGTTTCCATATATTTTAATGTACTCTCAAGTCCACTTTTGCTCATATCTCAAAAATTCAGCTTATACATTGCATTTTTTAGTTCAAAGTGACAATACATATCAGCTCTCTTTCAAACCTGAGTCCTGAATAAATTGAGAAATCAAATACATAAATGAATAAATAAGAGATCAAAATATCACTTTTATTGATTAAACTTAGGTTAAAAGATGCAGCTTATAACTGCAGGTATAAAACTTTCTAATCCTGAATGCTAGAATAAAATATGTATCTGCTAATCACAGGAGGTGATGGAAATATAGTCTTGTCTTTCAGAGGCAGTCTCTTCTAATATCACAGCAGGAAGGAGCAAAACGCACATCTAGAATTGTGTTTGTTTAGCTCATTTAAAAAAAGGAGAGGTATCAGGAAAGAGGTATGCATGCCTAGTTCCTTATTCTTACTGACCATCCTCTGTAAGCTTCAGTGACCAAGGGTGAAAATTCTATAAGACCTAAGTCTTGAAGTTAAATCCACCCACACACCTGGTAAAGCGGTCACACAGTACAACACAGGCTGCGGCCAACTGCCAAGGTCAAAGGCCTATGCTAGAGTGGTGTGCCCCAGTGCTTAAAGCCCTGTGTCCTGACTGCCAGTAACCTCATCTCTGCAGTATATCTTTCCTCTGCAAAATTCCACTTCCTGCTGTCTCCGCATGAACTAGATATTGATATTTGAGGAGTGTAAGCCAGAGCATTGCTGTTTCCTATCCCACCCCCTCGTGTTCTTAAGAAATTGAAAGATAGAACAAATGATAAAGGCAGAAAGAAAGTAACTATCGTCTTTATTGTTGATGAATATGATTTTGAAGATTAGTCTGAGGAGCACACCAACAGTGTGCTTTCTGATACTGAAATCCAGTGAGGTCAGCGTATCCGCCCAAGCTTACTCTGAGGAACGCAGGGGCAGACCTCTATCCCCACCTGCTGAGATGGGTCAGGAATGCAAGCTCTCCTGGTAGGCCAGTTCCCCTGAGGAACTGGGAGGGACTAAACCAACCATGTAACATTTAATCTGCCCAATTTTATCAACCAAATCATTCTTGCTTGTCAAGAGAAAGTGAATGAAGGGGAAAGGGAGAAAACTGAAGTTCTTAGAAAATCATCTCCTCAGGAAAGTCAGAATTAGACATAACACATTCACTAACCACAAGAGTGCAATTTTCAAATTTATTGGCATGAATTCTTCTTTATAACTGTCTTATAAAAATTTCAGGAAGCAAATACTGTTTATTCAGTATTATTAGCATCATGGTTAAGCAAAAGGGCACTAGAGACAAACTCCACAAACTCAATTTCTGGCTCATTGTGGGACCTTGGCTATTGTATGACCTTGAGAGACTATAAATTTAGAATAGTAAATCTCTCTACTCCATAGATTGTTGTTGCAGATTAAATGAGACAATACATGTGAAATACAAGCTGTTATCTGTGCATTTTCTCTTAGTTTCATTATTTTTATTATTTTTGCTCAATTAGCCAAAACTTTATTTGATCAGTTTTTTCAAAGACCTTTCTTATTTTTGTTTATTGTTGTATTTTATTAATTTTCCTTTTTATTATTATTTACTTAAGTATTTTTGTTTATCTTTCCTAAATTTATATGTTGAATGATATAAATAACTTTTAGTCTTTCCAAAATTTTTATTTTAAATAGGTGTATTTAAGGATTTTTAATTTCTAAACATATTGAATTAGTTTATGTTTTGGTTTCTCACTCCCTTTCACTCATTTCCAATTTTACTGCTGAGCTCAGGGATGGAGATACCACTCACGTTGTATCCTGTGTAGTGTATTCTGTAAAATCAAATATTCAATTCTAAGAACATATTATTTTTCCTGTAAGAAATGTTTTTACCAACATAGTTAGCACCTAATCTGAAAATTTATGAATAAATCTCTAAACACATGCAATTTGTATTTGTACAGGCTTAAATATGAATATCAAATTTATGCTAATTATTCTCCATATTTTTTACCCAAAATAACTAGATTTACAGACAATGCCATATGGTTTTAAAAAATGCAAAATCGCCTATGAACAGATTTCTAAAACAGACATTAGATGGAATTTTCTAGCATCCGTTTCAAAATGAAAGTAAAATAAAGCATTTGCTATTTTCAGATAATAGGGCTATTTCATATTACTGTTAGTGAATTTCCATTTATTTCCTCAAATATTCATACTGAAGTACTCAATGAAAACAAAAGATCTTTAATGAGTAGAGTATAAATAAATTTTAAAACATTTTTGTTGTTAATATATAAAACTAATGAGTATATGAAAAGGTGAACTTCCTTTGAGGTTCTTATGAGAAATACATAATATAAATATATAAAATAAAAATGAAAAATTTAGAACTTTCATGTTGATCATACTGTCTTTGAAGAAGTAAACCAGGAATCTAACATTTTTAGCACTTTCTTTTTCTCATGAAGATTGCCAACTCCACGTAGGCCCCTAGTTTCTTAGTTGATAATCTGGTTACTTCCTGTGTTCCAAGGAAGTCGCCTGAAGTACCTTTTGTTCCCAAACCTTTTTTGGTATTAACAAAGATAGCTATAAATCCTGATGGTTGTCATCTTATATAAATAATCCTTATCGATGTCTTTATCATGAGTGAGAGATCATTTGTGACCTCATTCAATATTACATGAGCTACTCTGCTCACATAGATCACCAAAAAGGCCCATCTCTATCATTTATTCCATAATACTGCCTTGTACCATTAATATGGAGAGAAATTTGTATCTTTTATATATGCATGACTCATCTAATGCCCATATTGTGATACCCAGAGGACAATGGCTAAAAACTCAGGCACTCCACTATTTTTCAAGAAACAGAGCTCTTCTATGGGAAAGCAGTAGAAATTCTAAAGATACAGAACAATTATGAGTACTAGTTTTATAGTCCTATCATGTCTTTACCTCTACTCATTCTTAAACTTCCAGTGCCTCAAAATGTATATTTTAAAGTGAACATAACATATGCTTGTATTAGAACAGCATTTATTCAGAAAAGCCTTATCTTCTCTCTTCTATTCACCTATTTATTGGAGAGTATTGGGGTTTAGAGGTTTTTGGTGATTATAAATTAAGCTGCTATAAATATTCATATATAGGTTTTCATGTGGATGTAAGTTTTCATTACTCTAAATACCCAAGGGTGGGATTACTGGGTCGTGAAGTAAGTGTACGTTTAACTTTATAAGAAAATACTTTCCAAATGGCTGGACCATTTTGTATTCCTACTAGCAGTGTACGAGAGTTCCAAGTGCTTTCTATCCACATCAGTATACTGATATTCTTAGTATTGTTTTTTAATTTAGCCATTCTAATAGGCATATAGTGATATCTTCAACTTTTCTCATGACAGATCCTCAAATAATTCATAGTACATGTTTTTTACAACTTTAAATTACAATGCCTTACAAAAATGGTTTCTTTTTTAATGTATTTTTTCACTATAATCCATACATCAAAATATCTTATAAAATCAAATTAACTCCTAGTTTTCAATTGAAAGAAGAAGGCAGATAAGGTCACTGTAAATATTAAATAGCATGGAAATGACTTTAGCAATCTTTAGTAAATAACCAGAATTCACTCCTGCAAAATTTTCTTGGAATCAAGTTTACTTTGAGATTTAATATAAATGATACATTTTCCTTTTAGAAAGAATAAACTAACAAACACCAAATATCTTCTAAGTTTGCAATATCATGTCATCATGGACCAAGAATTGAAATTCAAAACAATAAAATTTAAATGTTCAAAGTCATAATAAATTTATTTTTATTGTATTTCATTGTGCTTTCATTGTGTGATAACCTTACATATGAGTATGTAATTTGATAATAGTAAATAGTTCTAAGTTTATATCCTTCTTTGCTTCTAAAAGTGCCTTTTAAAAGTAATAATTCAGAACTTAAAAAACTAAATTGAAATTAGGTGATGGATGCATTGAGAAAATCATGGAAATTAATAACTTTATCAAAATATTATATTACTAAGACATATATTCTGCAAAGGAGTTGGATGGATTGGAACTTCAAATCGGTTGCAAACAGGTATTGATGTTAATGCTGGCAAAAGGCCTCATGTGGTAAAGCTTCACATGTGTAAAAAGATAAAGCTGTGATTTGGAAAGAGATGAAGTGGATGGCAATCAATACCCATTGTTTTGCTGTGGATTTTGAGAAAAACCCAGAAACAATTGAGCATGTGGTGTTAAAAATCCTAGACTGCATTTAGGTCACTGAAAAGAATGTCAAATTAAGAATTAATTTGACCAGAGATCTAGTCAGGGTATTTTAATATGTTTATTAAGAGAAAATTTAAGTAAATTCAGAGAAATGTAAACATTTTTTCAGTGCTAAAAGCTAGCACTATTACTACTTTGGGGACTCAGTTCTTTCCTTAAGATGTCAACAGCCAAATAAATTGGGTTAAAAATTGAGGCAACAAGAGTTCAGACTCGCATTGGATTCTGATTATTATGAAAACACTTTATGACAATGGTGCAGAAGTGGTGGAGGGGTGGGATTTGTGATGATTAAGCATAAAGTCTTGGAGACAGACATGTGGATCAAAATTCTGGCTCCAGTGCTTACTACATGTGTAGCCCTAGAGGGGCCCTGTAATCTCTCATAGCCTAAAACCTTAAGTTTTTCATGTGAGATAAAAGTACCTAAATTTATAGAACCATGATAAGGTTAAAATAGAAAATTGATATGAATTTCTTTCTGTATGGTAAGTGCTCAAGCAATATTAGCAGTTTTTATGTTGACATTTATTATTCCCACAGATGTAAGACAGTGAGCCAGAATGGATATTTTCCATTTCTTTTTATTTCCTTACTGACAGGATTATTGTAAGATTCAAATAAAAATGTAAAATATATCCCATGCAACCTGGTGAGCATATGCTATGCCAGTAAGTATACACACAGAATACTAACCTGGTGCAAATTCTAAGGCACCATGTGATCAAGATAAGCTAACACAAACCAGTAACAGCAGTCACCTGAATTTTTTGTTCTAGCTTGGGTTTTTTTCTGTTTGTTGGTTTTGGTTTTGACAAACTTATTACGTTCAAACCTAAAACCATGGAAATTTGAGATTAGATCTTATCTTTCATATTGCTGACAGTGTTTGAAGTTGGTTTTTCTTTCCTTTTTACCTTTAAGAACCTGTTTATCAAATATCAACTCCTCAAGCGTTCGCTGGTCTTCATACCTGGTTTTAGGTACAAATGACATTGTGTGTGTGTCCATAAAGTTAACAAAATTATAATATACATAAAAAGCATTCTTATTGTATATAGAAAATAGGCATTTAACAAATAGAGAAAAATGTAATGTGAAAATATCTTAACAACAAACATGTACCAGACATTTTATCAATTCATATTAAAGATTCTTCTATGATACATTAATCCATATTATTTCATTAGAAAGAGCAGTGCTCCAAATACAAATCAAGCATTGTTTGATGACAGAAAGATATTTCAGTGCTCAATGTTCAAATTTATATAAGTAAATTATAGGAGATTAGTCTAAAACTTCAGGGATTCATGATGTTTAACCTTTTTCTGTTTAAAATAAACTAAAATTAATACTCGGAATTGGTTATTGTCATTAAAATTAATCATATTTTAGGAGCATTTGACAATATGTTAATGATTTTTCTATTTAACAACAATGTAATTTTGGGCATTATCTTCTAGGAAATTATGGTTTCAAAATGGCTTAGTCTCCACATTTTTCATAATTATTTTGTATCTCATTTTTCTTCACTCCTTTCTTCTGAAGCATGTGAAAGCAGATTCTGCTTGACTTGTATGATAGTTCCTCTTTTCCTCATAAGAATCTTGACTTGGTCTTCAAACTGATATTCCTCATTATTGGTTACAATATGTAAGCAATTAAAGGTAATATTTCTAATGGTAAAAGATGGCTTTATGACCCCAATTAAATTACTCCTAAATCTTACTTTGTCAGTCACCTTCAGCCACCAGCCTGCTTCCCCTCCTCCCACCCCAATGCAAGGATCTAATGAAGGTATTTACAAGGAAAAGTTGTTGAATAAAAATCAAAGCACATTGAAAAACTACCCAAGTGTTAGAAACTTCAATGTAGACTTCTACCATAAAAATCGAGGTTGGGGTATGGCTCATGAGTAAGCATCAAGCAAGGTTTTTTGTTTACCCCTTTGTTCATTTTAAATCGTAGACCCATTATACTGAGGCTTACTTCAAGGAAAGTAGAGAAATATAGATGACTTACGTGTATGGAAAGTTCTTGAAAAATTACCCCCCCGGATGAGGGTGGGACAGAGGTATAACAAAAGAGGAGGACTTTGGTCTACAGTCCTTGCTGGTGACGGGCCTTAGCTAGGTAGTAGATTCACCACGTGGAATACAGAAGGAGCAACAGAGAGCTACACTTGGGTACTGTCCTTTGAGCACAATAATCCTACCCACTTAAAATCATGGTTCCATCAGTATTTAGAATTCTGAAAATTAAATGAAGAATGTTTCTTTTCTTGAAGGTGATTTAGAAAGGAAAAGGTGGAAGCTTCCTGGAGGCAAGGGGGTAGAAAGGCTCTTTCTTCTTAGATGAACAATACCAGGAATGTTGTTATTGTTTCTGAGTTAAGGATAATTTCTTCCTTACCTCTCTGTCTGTATTTTTTAATTAACTTGAAAGAAACCAGTTTTTTTCCTCAAAAGAATTTATGTGACTAGTTACATTTTTTAAAAGGCATATTCTGCAACCCTAAATCTTAGTGTGTTTGGTTCTTCTCAAACTGAAAGGATATAAGTCAGCCTGGCCTGGCCCATCGAGTTCTGGAACTTCTGAATCATCTTGCAGGACAAAAGACACAGGCCTTTGTTGTAACAGGAATCTTGTGGCAGACTTAGGTGTTTCCTATTGTATAACAACTCTTATCATAATTGGACAGTAAAATAATGTTGGCATTTCTGATACTATCATCTATGACTTAGGTTAATTTAGTCTCTAAGTCCCCAATATAATGTATCAATAATACTTAAATCTTTCCATTGATCTCAAAATCTTCACATTCTTTACAAAAGGAATATCTAGTTGTCCCAGAAAAGGAAAGTGTTAAGGAGGACTCACACTTGTGGATTGTATATGGCTATATAACCAAAATCCCATTCACTCAGTGAATTCGTGCATGTACAGTTGACACTAAATGTTATCCTGTCTTTCTGACTCATCAGTTTATCATAAGCCAAAACATAAAATGTTCATTGACAGGATGAAGGCCTCAGAAGACTAAAAATATAGCTTCAGAAGACTGATTGAGAAGAAAAGAAAATTACTTTCTCGTGAACAAAGAATTAAAGAAAGAAAGAAACAATATGGTAACTACTAATAAAAGGAATTAAGTTCCTTTACCTTTGGTAATTGAAAGAGTATCTAGGAATGTGCAAACAAAACTTGAGAACAGGTTTAACAAGTAGTGGCTGCTCTATGACCTGAGGAATTTTAGAAATTGGAAAGTAAAGTATAAGCAGCAGTGGCACAAGGCAGGGACAGAGGACTGGGGATGGCATGTCAGCTGGGATGGAACTGAAAGGGTTTTCTCATCTATTTCTCACAAGTTGGTGTGTGCTCTACAGCTTGTGTGCTCTGTGGGAGAGATGAGAATGAGCTACTCATGCAGTGCAAGGCAGCCAGTTTGTGTCTTTGAGGGTGTAGAAGTTTATGCATCCAGTAGAATTCCAGGAAAATTAGAACAGCCTATGGCTTGAACAGAGAAACAAAAGTACCTGAGTTCTTTAATGCAAAATCCAGCCTGTGAAAGTTAGTCAGAGGTTAAGGACAAAGTTAGCACATTTTAAAGAATGAGGTCATTTAGGAATTTCCAAAATATATATGGTCCATCCTTATAATGATTGACACAGTATATAGTATTTCTCCCCATTCAAGTTTTTAATACAACTGTGATATAAGCAAGTAATCATTCAATCAGTAGAGGAGAAAGGAATTTAGATAAGCTATTTTATTGTATGAGATCCTAAAGATTAGCAAAAGTATTGATAGTAGAAAAACAAGTTTGGTTTCATCATTAAAAATAGATTTAATGATAAGTACTAATGAAGGTGATGGATTTTTCTTTGATTCCATTTACTCTGAAAATTGCTTAAAGTACACTAATGATTGTTCAGGTATTGATATATGTATACATACCTTTAGAATAAAAGTGTGCCTTGGAGAAAGAGCTATAAAACATACAATAAACTTAGGTTAATAGTTTTACAGAAAAAGTTATAGTATTAATTTTGTGAAGATAGATCTTATGAGTATAATTAGATTCCTTTAACTGAAACCAAATTTCGGATAGTCACTTACATTTAAAACTTGAATGCTAACAAAGTGCCTCCTATTCATTGAGATAGTGTTAGAGAAGCCCAAATATCACTGTTAAGAGCAATTATACCACTATATTGCATTCAGTATATGACTACAAATCCTTTTTTCTCTTCCATTTTTAATATGCTTTATGAAGAATGAGGAAAATCAAATACAATAATAAAAGAAGTAAAATAATCTCTTTCTCTCCACTCTGCTCTTTTAATTGTTTGGGAAATGACTGAGTCACTCTTGGCTAAATCCCCAATATTAACATTCTTACGACTTTCTTGCCATTTAGATCATAGGTTATAAATTTTTTACAGGAATTAAAGATTCCTTTAATAATTCTCTCACAACACCATCCCAAGAGCCTAGGTATTTTGTGATAAGTGTAACATGTTGGAAATAACTTATTACTAAGAGTAGTTAAATTTTTTATTTGTGCAAGAATTTTTTCTACATTAGTGTTAATTCAAGGATATTTCCATACACCATCATTCCCACTTTCTCTTCTTGTATAATGAAACAATTTCCTGAGTGTTAGCTAGATCTTTTAGTGTGGAATGGAACCCTAAACATCCCTTCAGACAGTTATTTTTACAGTGGAAATTACTGTCTCAGAAATTTATAGTTAAGAAAAACACTGATAAATTAATGAATCTTATATATCCTCCCACCTACTCCAATACACACTGACCCAAAATTAAATGACTTAAATTAAGAGTGAAAAATAGTATTCCCCTACTCCATATACACCCACATTGCAAAATAAGAGAATGTGAAAATACTTCATATTTCTCCCAATATTTCTGGTAGTTTCCAGGTAAGGCTATCTCACGGTATTCATGAAGCAATATTACTTGCTATTTGACTCAGGACTTCCTGCTAGGCCACAGTGACAATCGCCTAGTGTCTAAGTATTGACAGTGGGGCCCATAAACCACAGATCATAGCACCAAATGCCCAGTGGTGCTGATTCTCACAGCAAAATGTATGTTCTATGCCTCTTGGACAAGTATATACATCGTGATATCCTCTTTCGTTTCTTCTGCATTCTAAACCGTGTCCTGCTGAGGATGATGTATGCTTTCATATCTACCTCCAGGAGCACAAATCAGGATTTCTTTATGCTTTTAATGTGTCACCGCTTATTTCAGTGTTTGTTAAGCCATGAGAGTGGCTTAATACCTATTAGTACTTAACATTGAAATTAGAATAGAATTTTCATCTGGTTATCTTTATTCTTCGTAACAGGACTTCTGACTGCATCTCCAAGTAAATCTCACTCTACTTTTCCCCCTTGATGATCATTATGTTCCAGGCCTTTCAAAATAAGCCCCTTACTCATTCCTACTTCAGAACATTTGCTCACGCATTCTCTTTACCTGCAATATTTGTATCCCTACTTTTTACCTGGCGACTTCCTGTTCATTACTGAAGTCTCAATTTTAATGTCACATCACATCTTCATAAAGCATTAATTTAATCCAGTAGCCATGTTATAAATGCTCATGATACCTGTTATTTTACCAAATAACTCTTACATTTTTGTAAGTATTTACTCATTGGTATAATTATTTCTTCAATGCTTGTCTACCTCATTAGGTTGGTAATACCATAAAAGTAAAGGCTATGTCTATTTGTGTACCACTGTACCGCCAGTGCTGAACACAATGCTTGGAAAATACCAGTATTTCTCCATTATACTTACTGAAGAAATTAATGAATGAGATTGAGGTTAACCAGGTGGCAGAAAATGTGCTATATTTAACACTGCCCTTATTGTATTACTTTGCAAGAAAAATTGATTCTGAATTTCATAAGCACAAAGATGACATTTCTTATAATGGGAAAATTCCTATTAAAGGCAAAGTAGTCTGTTTGGGCAAAGACTCCAGTCCAGCTTTCTCTAAGTTTTTGGTTCATATATTGGGAAATGTGGTCTACCATACATATTACCTCTGATATGACAACAGGTGATTGCCTGTGATGTTAGAGAGCATTCACAGAAAGGATAAATGATTTGTGCAGATACTCGCCTTTTTTACACCTGTCCCTTAATAATGGGTCAGTTCTTGGAAATAATTTATGTGGCAGCTCTCCATTTAAAGATGATTTCTTTCCCAAGAGGTACACACCAAGCCTTATGACAGAGACCCATATGAGAGGTCCAAAGTAATTTGAAAGCCCTCTTGCTGAGACAGTGTGTCCTATCTAGAACACACATTTTTATTCTTTTTTCCCCCAGAACTCATACATACTCAAAAAGTTATAGCACAGCGTCTCAACAATCAAAGTGACTTACGTGTCTTGAAGATTTGTGTCAAGATAAATTCCTTAAAAATAAACGTTTATTTTTATTTACCTTACTAAGGCCACAGCACACTATCTCCTGGGCTGCAATGTGGCATCCAGCATATGACACAATGATCCCACCTGAAAATGGTGTGCCCTAGACTTCATTTCTCCAGGACCAAAGCTGTGAACAGACTAATCTGAAAAGCTCATGTAATGTGTGTGTGTTTGATGGAGATAACCAGACACATTAACATATCCAAATCTGATTTTTAGGATGGGAGTTGGTGGAGGTTGGGGGACAGATATATGGACACAGATTCTCTTTCCAGCACCATTCAAATCATCCCACATGATTTCTGCCTGCTCTATCCATGCATGCACAAAAAACTGAATATTCATAGGATTGCAATTTGAAGACAGTATTTTTTTAGAAATGTGTGATTTTTTTCAACAGAACATTAATTTTTCATTTAAGCTTATATCTTTTACCATGTGATTATGAAAGGAATGATGTATGCATTTTAAGTACAACTTTATTATACTTTGAGGTCACTATTTTCTCAGAGATATGTATGTACAACTTTATAAATGGCTTATTGAAATAATAGAATTGAATACACATAAATTTAGTTATCATGCACAATATTAAGAATGAATATATTTTTCTTATTATGCAATTAGTGATCTTGAGCTATGAGAATTTGGAGTTGGTATGCAATATGAGATGGACATAAGAAAGAAATACCAATGGAAAAACTGAGTTCATTTTAGAAAAAAGATGGAAATTAATAACAGAATTAAACCATTTTTTAACAAAGGGAGTATTATAGGGATTGCAATAACTAAAGAATAATAATAAAACTTCTGAATTAACATACAAAAATCCATAATCTTCATATGAACAAAAATAATCAGGATATATAATTTTAAAAGCCAATAAAAATAACAGCTTAAAAATGAACTTATAACTTAAATAAAAACACTCAAACCTATAAAAGGAAAGATCTGAATCATTATTTAAGACCAAAATATACTTGAACAACTGAAAGTTGTTCCTTATTTATGGATTAAATATTTCAACATCATAAAGATGCTGCTTCTAAGATGATATAAAAATCAAATGTGATCCCAATAAAAATGCCAACAATACTAGACATATTGATTCTATATTTCATCTAGATAAAATAATATAAAATAATATTTAGGCAAGTATTTAAAAAGAAGAGCAATTACTCAGGCAGTACTGCCAGATATTAAAATATACACAATTATTTATTTTTATGAACTTGGAAGCAACGAAGATGTCCTTTAGTAGGTGAATGGATAAATAAAATGTGATACATCTAGACAATGGAATATTATCTAGAGATTTAAAAACATGAGCTTAATAACACTGCCCTTATTGTATTACTTTGCAAGAAAAATTGATTCTGGATTTCATAAGCACAAAGATGGCATTTCTTATAATGGGCAAGAAGCCCATTATATGAGAAGATATGGAAGAAACTTAAATGAATATTACTAAGATAAAGAAGTCAATTTGAAAAGGCTACAAACTGTCTGTTTCTAGCTATATGACATTCCAGAAAAGGCAAAACTATGGACATGGTAAAAAGATTAGTGCTTGTCAGGGATTAGGGGGAGGGAAGGTTGAATAGGCAGAGCATAGAGGATTTTCAGGGCAATGAAACTACTCTATATAACACTTTAAGGATGTCATCATAAATTTTTCCAAACTCATAGAAGGTACAACAGGAAGAATGAAACTTACTGTAAACTATGGACTTTGGATGATTATAATGTGTCAATGCAGATTCATTAATTATAACACATGTACCACTCTGAGGAAGATGTCAATAATGTGAGAGACTATACTTATCTTGGGCTGAGGAGTATATGGGAAATCTCTATACCTTCTGTTTAATTTTGCTCTGTACATAAAGCTGCTCTAAAAATAAAGTCTATTTTAAAAAATCATACTATAAAGTCCTTGTAATCAAAACAACATGGTACAGATTCATGAAGAGACCAACAAAATACAGGAAGTCCAAAAAAGACCAAAATACAAATAAAAATTCAGTGAATGCTATATATATGGAATCTTAGACTACTGGAAAAAACATAGTCTTTCTACAACATAGTGTCAGAAAAACTGGATAGCTATTTTTAAAAGAAAAAAAATGGATCCATTTTTGATAACATATACCTGAAAACACTGTATTTGGATCAACAATCTAAATAAGAACATGCATGGCTTTCTTTATAACATGAGTGGAAACATTACTAATTATCATTCAGTATCTTGCAGCCATAAAAAAGAAAATATTCATAAATTCATCTTCATTAAAAGTTTTTAAATGCATGATAAAACTGAAAAAAATTAAAAGGCAAAGATACTTGCAATTTACATCACAGAAAAAATGCTAATATTTTTAATTTTAAAACTTCTTAAATATAAAGGAAAAATAACATGGGAAAATGATGAAAAGATAGGAATAGACAATTCACAGAAAAGATATAAAAATGATCTTTAAATATATGAAAAGACATTCTAATTCACTAATAACAATAGGAATGCAAATTTAAACTACACCAATATTCTATTTCTTACCTATCACATAGGCAGAACCCTGAAAACACATCCTATCAGCCAGGCTTTGGGAAATCAGACACTCATAACAGTTGGCAGAAACATGTGAACGTAAAATCCCTAAGGAACACATGTGGCAATATCTAACAAAACTGCATGTACATTTACACTTTTACCTAGAAACCCCACTTCTAAGACTTTACTGTGCATATACACAAACAGTATTTACAATAAGCTATTCAGCACAGCATTATTTGAAACAGCAATGTTGGATAAAATATAAAATTCCATGCATAGAAGACAGATTAAATAATTTATGGAATAGCCACACAGTGGAGTACTATTCAACCATATAATGAAAATATAATTAGCTATGAACTTTTATGGAGTATTCCCAGGACACATTATTAAGTGAAAAAAGAAGGCTCAAAAAGAGCATACAGAGAATACCTTTGCAAATAAGTATAGAAAAAATGTGTGTGTATGTACAAATGTTTTCCTATTATATTTGAATATATGATACATAGTTTGTAAAATATCACTCATGGGAAGGATAGGCAGAAAATAATGAAAACAGTTAATTAAATGGGTGGTTACAAAGAAGATGCAAGGGATGGAGGGATGGAGATAAGTTCTTCTTTACAGATGAATGACAGCTAATAAATGTAGAAAGAATGATAGACTTAGAAAAATAAACCATTTTCAACCTTGAAGGCAATAGTTGAGTCAGGCAAGCATTATCAACAGATGCTGAAACTATCACGTGAAGAATTGTTGGAAAACAATATTCCTCCCTTTTCAAGATATAATACAATACATAACTTATTAATTACTAAAAACTAATTACTGTAATTACTAAAGTTTGGCAACCAAACTCGATGTCATCAATGGTAAGACAACTTGATATAATGCTCTTCTTAATGTGAAAAACAAGAAATATACACACCTGTCTACTATTCTTGCCAAAATTATTGACCTGAATCTACTTATGTGGAAACAATAATAAAAAAACAAGAACATAATGAAAAAAAAGGAGACAGTTCAACCTTAAAAGAAACTATAGAGATATAACCAAATACAATTTGCAAACCACAATCATATCCTTGAGTTTTACCAAAAGATTTTAGAAGACATTTTGAGAACAATTAGGGAATTTTGAATATGGATGGTAAATTAGGTGATATTATTAAATTAGTGTTAATTTTCTTGGATATGACATTGGTGTAGTGGTTGTATAGAAGAATGTTCTTGTTCTTAGGAGATTCACAATGATATATTTATTGGAGAAATTATGAAATGCCTGAAAATTATTTTCAAATTGTTCAGCAAAATAAAAGAATGTATATGTATTTAGAGAAAGAAAACAATTTTGGAAAAAATGTTAATTTGTAAATCTATTTAGGTACAGGTTGCATAGGTGCCTATTGTAAAACTCCTTCAACTTTTTTGTATTTTTGAACCTTTTCCCCAAAATAAAAATTTATAAAAAGAGAAAAACTTTTTGCAATCTTCATAATATAGCCTGATTTTTAAATTAAAAAATAAACAAGAATGGAAAACAAGCACCACATATACTCACCTTAAATTGGTACTAATTGAGCAACACTTAGGTGCTCACCTGAAAGTAATATTCATTAGGTGCCAGGCAGGTGGGAGGGGGTGGTAGGGATGGGTAAACTCACAACTAATGGGTGCAGAGCGCACTGTATAGGGGATGGGCATGCTTGTAGCTCTGGCTTGGGCGAGGCAAAGGCATTATATGTAACCAAAATGTTTGTACCCCCATAATATTCTAAAATTTAAAAATTAATTAATTAATTAATTAAACAGAGATTAGTTATCTGATGAATGTATATCCAAAGGAAATTTTTCAAATACAGTCCTAATACATATGTACTCCACTCTCACCTCTAGCCATTTGCTGAAACCTCTGTAGAAGATATGGTTGCAAAGTTAAAAACTTAAATTGGGGTATTAGTTCACCATTTTTTTATGGCTGAGCAGTACTCCATGGTATACTAATACCTCTTGTATTAACCTGGATGGAATTGGAGACTATTCTAAGTGAAGTATCACAAGAATGGAAAAACAAACACCGCATGTACTCACCATCAAATTGGAACTAATCCATCAACACTTATGTGCACGTATAGAAATAACACTCATTGGAAATCAAGCAGGTGGCAGTGGGAGAAGGGGATGGGTAAATTCACATCTAATGGGTACAATGCACATTATCTGGGTGATGGGTACCCTTATAACTTTGACTCAAATGGTACAAAAGCAATTTATGTAACCAAAACATTTGTACCTCATAATATTCTAAAATAAAATTTAAAAAAAACTTAAATTGAGAGGCAGCACTAGAATTCAGCCACTTCTGAAATACGTTCTTAATGGGTTTACTAAAATACAGATGTTAAGGGAAAGTCTGATTGTAAAATATTCGTCTCCAAATGCTTCAACCTCTCCCAGAAGCAAGTATCTTTCAGGGCTTGAAGTTGTGAGAGTAAAACAAGGTCAAAAAGTAGACATGACTGGATGTTGGGGGTGAGGGGGTCATATGGCAACACCAGCACTCCGTCTTGCCCTCGCCTTCTCTGAGTTTTGCTTTCCTTTGTGTGGATGGCCTTCTCAGGCTGGCTCTCCATTCCTGCTAACCAGATGTATGCGGCCACCCCAGTTTTACTGCTATCCTCTTTAATAACTGGAGGTTTCTCTTACTCCTCAAACAGATTCCTATCTGCTCTGATTGTCCTCTCTTGGATTAGATATCAATCTTAAAGAAATGCCTACAGCCAGGGACATGTGAGTTACTGGGCTCACATTGACCAAATCTAAAAAAGGAATGACATTGTAGCACCTAGGCTACTTGCACGGAAAAAGGAGAGGATGTTTCCCAAAACAAAATTAGAATTCGCTTACCATTAAAAAGGGGGAATGAGTGCTGGGCAGGCAAAAACAACAGCTGTCAATCACCAGCACGATGGCGATTTCTGGAGCCCTGAAATTAACATTTTACTTTATGTTATTTTTGTCACATTTTGTGACTTCAAATAAGCTACTTGAACAATTTCTGGAGATTTTTATTTTCTCTTCTAATCAGTATTCTCCTGTATATTTTTATTTTTATAGGATGAACTATCTTTGATTACAAATTTCTTAACTTCACGTTCATCTTTACTGAGATAAAAGCACACTTGGTACACTTCATTATAAATTATGAATCTTTTCTGTATTAATTTTTTTCTCAGTTTTTGCTCTATTTAATTTTTAGTCATATCTCTACAAAGTTAAATTGATAATAAAGATACTAACCTCCAAAGTAAAGATACTCTGATTCCAATATGATTCATTTTAATAGAGAACAAAGTTGTCCCAGTAATCCATTAAATTTCTTGAGCACAAGGTGCCTTTTATTCTAGTAACAACCTATATCCATCACTTTTGCCCTTCATTAGTGAATAAAATAGTGCTTGATGAGCATGAAAGGGCATCGTATTATAAACCATCACACTACTACACAGTATAAGATGAACTAAAAATATGGAAATCATCTCGTAAATATGAGCTTTATGAATTGCTACTCTCCGTATTATAGGAAAAAATCCACATACCTAAGAATTCCTTATGATGTGCAATGATTCATATACACTAAGACCTGATCCACTGGATCCTCCTGAATCTTTTGTTTTATAGAATTAAATCAATCAACTTTTCTTTCAGTGAGGGACAACCACAAAATCTCAAAGGCTTACAATATTTAGTTCTTACTCATGTTATGTAAATGCTGTGGGTCAGCTTCAGCTGGCTGAGCATGGCTCCATCTGGTTGGTTGGCCTTATGTGCTTGATTTGTCTTTTTGTGTTTTCTTATTTCGGGCCCCAGGTGGAAAGGTCAACCACTGCTACGGCATACTGTTGTGATGAAAGAAGGCGGATGTTAAAGGCAACTAATGGAAACTTGCAATATCTCCAACAGCTTCTGATAAGATGTAACATATGTCACACCTGCTCACATTCCATTGGCCAAAGCAAGTCAAGCTTAGCATCATTGGGGCATGGAATTGTACCTTGCCCATGAGTGAGGGCCAGGTATAAGTGAAGAGGTGGTGAATATTTGGTTGACAATATTATCTACCACAATAGTAAAATAAGAAGCTGACTTATTTTACTATTCTTGGAGCAGATAGGCAATTATTTATCCACTTACTACTTTATACACTCTTTGTTTGAAGTCCACTGTGAGTGAGGTCCTTATTAAGTGCTCCCTTGTGATATGAATTCACAACACTAGAAAGAAATAGAGAAGCATATGAGATGGTTCCTATTAAAATGTTTCCATTTCTTTAGGCCAGAGGTTGGCAAATACTTTCTGGAAAGGGCCAGATATCAAATACCTCAGGGCTTGTGGGCCACATACAGTCTTTATGATGGCTTCTTCTTTCATCTTTCTCCTAAAGATTATTTAAATATGTAAAAAAAAATTCTTAGCCCTCATACTGCATAAAAATGAGCTACCAGCTAGATTTGATACAGGGGCTGGCAGTCCCTTCTTTAAGAGAAAACAACAGGAAGACATAACTTCTATGACCCATATTAAGCAAATCATATAATTTCAAATAAGTTTGTATACTCTACTTTCATTAACTAGTAAATCTATAAATAACTTCTCTTTTAGTTTGCAAAATCCCAATAATGGAGAGAACAATATAAAATCTCTGTACCAAAAAGTACTTATGACAGAGACTGTGTGGCTGTAACAAATGTATTTCCTTAGTTGCTCAGCCTTATTCTCTTAAGTACATAGTTCGTACTTTAGCTTCATGCTTAATTTTTTGACACTGAATCTGTACTTCAGAGATGGTTTATCTCAAACTGGGAATAAAGAAGATAACAGGTATAGCGTGTAAGGGCATGAACTAAGTTCAGTTCTTGGTTTTGTCGTTTGTTAGCTGGGTAGAGCATGTTTATAATAGCTAACTTACAGCCTTTGTCTGATACCCCAACATCTGTGACATTTTATAATTGTATTTTCCCTTATGACTTTCCTGGTTCTGTGTAGGTTAGGTAATTTGGTATTGAATTGTGGATATTTTCAATATTATGTTATGAGATTCTGTGTTTTATTTAAATCCTAAAAAGAATATTGATTTTTATTTTCTAACTAGACAATTCGACCAGGTTGGGTTCGGGCCAAGAGTTCCAACTTGTATTCTGTGGGTTCTTATTCTAGTGTCAATTCAGTTGTCAAAGCATTTCCAGAGATATTCACATCAGCCCCACATTTTGCCGTCCAGCAGCCAATCTGGGAATGAGTGGAACCTACCTTGAGCTCAGTTCCCAAAACCTTTGATAGGATGTTGTCTGTGCAGTTTGGAGGTAATCCCAGGAGTTCACACACAATTTATGGGATTTCTGTTGATCTTCTTCCTTTCTGTGATTTCCCCAACACTTTCTACCTCCCTGAGACTTCTCACCAGAAATCTAACTTCTCGCTCTTTTAGACACTTCTAAAAGTGTGTTTACATTCACGAACAAATGGTAGGAGAACAAATATTCTATGTGTCACGCAGACAGAAGAAAAGAACAAAAACAGAATAGTAACCTTAGCAAAGCAAGTCAACTACCAAGAACAGAATATATGTTAAAATGATCGAAAACAAGTAATAACAATGATCAAAACATAAATCCGGGGATTATAAATCTGCCAATATTCTTTGATCAAGCACTCCGCAGTAACACCACGGCATCTTGTTTGAAAGTGCTTCCCTTTCACTTTAAAAATCTCTCAATAACTGGCACTTTGCTATTGGAAGAGTAAGATCTCCATCTTGAGACTGGTCTACATTAGAGTCTTCTTTTTTTTTTTTTACTTTTTGAGACAGAGTCTCACTCTCTTGCCTAGGCTAGAGTGCCATGGAGTCAGCCTAGCTCACAGCAACCTGAAACTCCTAGGCTAAAGCGATCCTCCTGCCTCAGCCTCCCGGGTAGCTGGGACTACAGGCACAGGCCACCGGGCCGGGCTAATTTTTTCTATTTTTAGTTGTTTGGCTAATTTCTTTCTATTTATAGTAGAGATGGGTCTCGCTCTTGCTCAGGCTGGTCTCGAACTCCTGAGTTCAAGCAATCGTCCCACCTCCGCCTCCCAGAGTGCTAGGATTACAGGCGTGAGCTACTGCACCCGGCCTAGATTCTTCTTTGTTCTCGACCTTTTCTTCATTGCTCTCTCTGAGCCAGAGTCACATATGCTACCAATGTTACTTTCAGTGTTCTGATATGTAAACATATATGTGCAATTTTCCCAAGGAAAATGATTTTCTTCTTGTGTAACAATGCAAATTCAGTGTGAAATTAAAGAGGAAGAGACCTCAACAAGCACACAGGGAAGCCAGAAGAACCTAGGTCTACATGGACTCCTAAATCCTAATTCATGATGTTTCTATGAAAAAATGCTGGTATTTTAACAGATATTCAATGCAAATTGGTTTTCTCCTGTACTTTGATAATTGTCAAAGATTTTTCAGAGCCTCTTGTGTTATACAGTTGTTTACTACACTCAAACTTTGAAGAAATTGACTTCTTTGAGTCAAATCTGGTAGTTATGGTTTCTTTTATTGACACTAACATATTGTACAGTCAATTGTGGGTTGGTCTAAAAATTAGAAAAATGAGTGGCTTCTGAAAAGAAGTTTAAATTGATAAACTACTGAAATTTCATCTGGATATGTACTAGATTTGGGGAAAAATTTAGAGGTATCTTCACAATAATTTCATTCAGATTTACCTTAATCTATTTTCCAAAGCCATGAGATGTATAATATGTTTACAGATGTGATATCTTAAAGACTGATATCTGTGAGAGCCTTAAAAAAAATAACAATAGCAGCAGCTCAGCACATTTATATACCATAGAAGTAATGAGAAAATCCATTTATTTGGAAACATTTCACCTTCAAGTTCTTGCCCTTCAACCATATAGACAGGATTTGAAAACATTAAAGGTACAGCAATTTAATCACAAATGTCTTCCAGCTGCTGGCCAGGAATGGTATTTCCTGTTGTCTCTCTTTTTCTTTTTTTCATCTTGAAGACACACAAAGTATAAGAAAAACTGCCAGATGTCATGAATTGCAACCCTGATAAACACAGTGCAGTCTGAAAAAACAGATGGAGATGTCTGAGGCTCCCCTCATTCAGTGATGCTGTTCTCTCTCTGGTGTGATTCACACAAGGTGATTATCACGGAGCCCAGATGCCGGCTCTGCAGCTGCCACCCAGAGCTATACCTTCTCTTGGGGTCTTATACTTTGCGTAATGAGTTTGAAAATGTTTAGGCCCTGCTGAGCCTGCATTTTGTTTTTTGGGTTTTTTTTTTTTTATAATGATTAGTCAATAGTGAAATGAAATGGGCTCTCAAGATAATGAATAAAATATAACAGGGAAGCAAAGGCTTTTTTTTTTCCTAAAGCAATGTTAGCATTTGTCTGAGTACAAACAGGAGAGAGCAGTGACTATTTAGAATGCAGGTTGAGGCAAATTTAAGAGATTGACCAGAATTTAATAATGATGATATTCTAAGATGTAAACCTAAAAGATAGATCTTCTTGAAAGCAAAAATTTTAGTTACATTTAGTCCACTTAACAACCTTTCTACCATATGAAGCCTTAAAGTGGGTGTTTTGGCCCCAGATGATTTACATGTGAGAATGGAGAAAAACAATAAAAGTAAATTAAATATTACTAGACCAGAAATTACAAGCAGTCAACCAATATCATAATTGGAGGAATCAAGGAAAGTGGCCAAGGATATGTCTGGGACAAGACTACATATTGAATTTTTAATATTAAAACCTGTTTCAAGCATATAGATCTAACAAATGCTAGGTAGGTAGATGCCCACGTGAGGTTTGAGGCTGAACACAAGTCATGATTCAGCCACTCAGTAGATATATTTCTTTGGACATACTTCTTAAAGCACATGAAATGTATCACACATAAGGAAGTGAATTAGATTTAAGTCAATCATCAATTATTTGCTAATTGTATATGCTTTTAAAAAGTGGATGAGAGAGTGGGGAGTTAAAGGAAGGGATAGAAAAACTGCTTACAATCTTGAAGCAGCCAGCACTGATTTGGGAGCTAAGACATACACATAAGAAATTAGTAGCATCTTATTGACAGAAAGCAAATATTTCTGAACAAATAGCAATAAAAGTTTCTCATTAAGGACAAAGACCATGTATATGCATATTATGCCTATCAAGGCTCCAGTGCCTAACCCTTATGAGGTGACTAATAAATATTCATTAAATACGATGAGACACAGAACAGGCTAGATTACAGTAAAATTCTTTTGGGCCGGTTCTTTAAGGATTAATGGACAAGACTTGGTAGAAAAGAAAGGGAAAGAAATCCATATAAGAGAAATTGTTAGAAAGTAATAGGCAAATTATGTACGACATTTTAAATTGTAATATCTAAAAAATACAAACTGAACTACCTACTTTGAGGCACCATAAATTTCTTTAGTGATTAATGAGGTATAAATGCTATCTAAGGGAAAGCATTCTTAAAGCCATATGTAGCTTGAGTTGTAATAGGAATGATTAAAGGTAGAAAAACTATTTGAAGACTAGATATTCCAGTGTTAGTTGAAAAAGAACTATCATAGATTTGGGGAAGGAATACAATGAACAAACACAGTCTATAAACACTGATTTACATGTAATAATAGAGGAAAACAATAAAATAAATTAAAGAGTACTAATCTAGAGATCCCAAGCGGTCAATCGATATCATATTCGGAGGAAACAAGGAAAGATGTGTTATTGGCTGGGAAGATAGCTGAGACAGGCGGAATTTTAAATGTTACAACCTCCTTCAAGCATGCAGACTTAACAAATGCTATAATCTTGACATATTTGTTTATATACTTTTCTTACAAAGAAATAAAACTATACAGATGCCTTTGATACCCCTTTATTACTTTCATTTCTCACTCTAGTCAAAGGCGGGCATGAATATAAAGTTGTTTCATATTAACAATATATATTTTATACCTTTATTAAATCTGTATGATTTCATAAAGTATTGATATGTGTGTTTAAAATTTATCTAAATATTCCATTTTGCATCTTTCTTTATAAACTCGGTGTTTTTTTTTTTTTTTTTTTTGAGACAGAGTCTCACTGTGCTGCTGCCCAGGCTAGAGTGCCGTGGTCTCATCCTCGCTCACAGCAACCTCAAACTCCTGGGCTCAAGCGATCCTCCTGCCTCAGCCTCCCGAGTAGCTGGGACTACAGGCATGCGCCACCATGCCCGGCTAATTTTTTTTTTGTATATATTTTTAGTTGTCCAATTAATTTTTCTATTTTTAGTAGAGACGGGGTCTCACTCTTGCTCAGGCTGGTTTCGAACTCCTGAGCTCAAACGATCCATCCGCCTCGGCCTCCCAGAGAGCTAGGATTACAGGCGTGAGCCACCGCGTCCGGCCTCGGTGTTTTTGATTACCATGTAAATATTTGTAATACAGGCTTTATTCATTCACTCTGATTCATTCACTGCGGGTGGGTTATTGACTGAGTTTAAAGTATCTTTGGTCAAGCAGGAGTTATCAATTTCAATGTCTAATTTATCAATCTGTTCAACGGGGTTTGTACTTTGTATTAATATGTCTTGTTTAAGAGATTTTTCCCTGCCTTGAAGTAAAAAGCTTTTCGTTTTTATTTGTTTTGTTGTTTTAAATTTAATATGAAATGTTGGAGTTAAACTGAAAATTACAACATGATGCATGAGGTAGATGTATAACTGTCTGCTTTTTAAATTATCCATTTATTAGAGAGTCAATATTTTCTCCACTCATTTTCAATGCCACCTCAGTCATACAGAATGTTTTTATACATCTGTGAGTGACTCTTCTTCCCTGGCTCTGATACATTTGTTGTCCTTGCATCAATACCACAATATTTTGATTTTTATAACATCGTTATCGGGTTGGTAGACTATCACTTGTTAAAATCTACTAAAACTTGTTGGTATTTTGACTGGATTATATTGAATTTATATATCAATGTGGGGAGATATGACATGTTTCTGGTATAGAGCCTTCCCATTCATGAAAGAGTATATCTCACCATTTATTAATTATGACTTCGTGTTCTTCAAAAACTTTTTACCATAAACATAGATTATAATTTTAGTTGCTATAGTTGCTAAAAAAAAGATGTATTTAAAATTTTAGTTTCTATTTGGTTTTTGCTGGTAAATAGAAATGCCATTGGGTTTTTGCATCTTTGTCTTATATATACCAAATTATAGAACTCCCTGCTTAGTTTTAACAATTTGCATTTTCTTCTTTTTGAATGCCCACGTAAGAAATTCTATCATTATAAAAATATGTTACTTTCTTTATAAGAATTATGACTTTGACTTATTTTTATTTACTTATCACATTGACTAGAATTGAAATGCCCATAATAGTAACCACTAGCTATATCTGACTATTTAAATTCAATTAGATTTAAATAAGAGTAACTGCTCAGTTGCTCAACTGCTAGCCACATTTCAAGTGCTCAATAGCCACATGTGTCTAGTGGCTACCATACTGTGCCACACAGAAATAGAGCATTTCCATCATTGCAGAAAATTCTATTGACAGTTTCAGGCTAGAACTTCCAGTAGAGTAAATAACAGAATAAATTGGGATAGCTCATGCACTAAAATAAGTTAGGATTATACTCATTTTATACTGCTGTGTAATAAATTATCACAAACTTTATGGCTTGAAACAGCATAAATTTATTATCTCACAGTTTCTGCAGGTCAGATGTCTAAGCACACTGTGGCTGGATTCTCTGCTCAGGCTTTTACCAGGCTGACATCAAATTGTTAACCAGAGTTGCAGTTCTCGCCTGAGGCTTGGTGTCTTGCCAGCTCACTCGTTCTGGAAGAATTCATTCTTTTGTGATTGTAGGACTGAGGTCCTCAGTTGCCAACCAGCTCTTGCCTGGCACTTCTCTTGCTCCTAAAAGCCACCTACAGTTCCTTGCCATGTGGCAGTTTATAGGCAGTTTATTATATGAATATTTGCTTTCATTCAGGCCTGCCAGATTGCATCCCTCTTACTTCCTTGTCTGTGACTAACAGGTGAAAACTCTGCTTTCGAAGGAGTCTCCTGGTTATGGCAGTCGCTTCAAAGATAATCTCTCATTTACTAAATAAATTAACATAATCATGAAAGTGATATCTTGTCACAGTCACAGCTTCCACCCACACTTAAAGGAGAGAGGGTTATAGAAGATTGAAGGTCACTGTGAGTCATCTTAGAATTCTACCTACCACATCAATTTTAAATGAAATGCATATCTACTATTCTAACAACCAAGATAATTTTTCCTGTAGACTTGAAGTAATTTCCACTAGTGTGGCAAGAAAATTCTCTTGTAGTTCTAGTTTACTAAGATTTTTCACTATGTGCTTGTATTGCATTTTATCAAATAATATCTCTGTTCTTCATAGTTGATCATATGTGTTTTTGTTTATTGATTCTATTAACGTGGTAAATCATATCCAAGAATTTCTCATATAAAACATCTCTTGTATTCTTGGGGCCAGTTTTATACTTGGTGCATAGTTATAACTAATAACAAATGATCTAGCGAGCATCACAATTCATTCTAGACTTTGGTATACAACTCCTTCTAAAAAGATCCAGCTGAAATTTTTTAATTGTTTAGTCAGATTCTTGACTTTCCTATAGAGTCAGAAATATTTGCTGGATTTGAAGGTCTTTTTTCCTTTGCTTTATCCTTCTTTTGAACCTATACTTTTTTTCTCGAAAGTATTGCACTAGATTTTATGTTGTGAAGCTTCACTCCAGTAGTAACAGGTGTGAAAGTAATACATTCTTGTTCTCTCTAAAAGTTAAGTCCGTTGAAATAAATTATGTTCACCTTCATCTCTTTAAGCCAGATAATGCCACCTACAAGAGACTTTCTTTTGATATCAGTATTGTAAGCAATCAATAAAAGTTAAGCAAATTTTATTAAAATCATATTTGTATAGCAAATGAAAACCAATATTCTCTCTCAATTTTTCAGATTTTTGTTTCAATTGCTACCTCATATGAAACCATCAGGTTGAACTATTTACTATAATTAATTAATCATATTTGTCTGGGCCAAAATGATTAATGCATAGCTGTTTCATCAAAATTATTGGTTTAACCTCTATATAGGCTATTTATCCTAATCATAGCTAGCTGCTGTGAAAATATTTATTATTGAGTATAAGAGGTGTTTGTAAAGTGGATATAAAAGAATAAATGCAATTACATCACTGTTATAGGAAAACAATAATTGAAAATTTATTTTACACTGCCTGAGTGTTCATTTCATTATATTGGTTTACAAAAACAAATCAAAACAAACTAACTTATCGATGTTACCCATTTATGAGTCTATATCAATGATGCAAAGATTCCTAAGATAAGAACAAAGAAAAGCCAATAAATTTTCTAGGTAAACCTAAGTAAATTTGCATGAGAGATATTTAATTTATTAGTGTATTTCCCTTACATACATTTTCAATCACCATGATCATAATTATATTAATTTCAATAGCTAAAGTTGAAAACTTCAGCTGGGCCCAGTGGTACATGCCTATAGTCCTAGCTACTTGGGAGTCTGAGACAGGAGCATCGCTCTAGCCCGGGAGTTTGAGGTTGCTGTGAACTAGGCTGACGCCACAGCACTCTAGCCGGGGCAACACAGTGAGACTCTGTCTCAAAAAAAAAAAAAATTAATTAAAAAAAATAAATAAATAAAAGAGTCTTTAAGAGAGAAAGCACAGAA
>CAUYRB010057314.1:0-13519 GCA_963574695.1 Propithecus perrieri
TGATGGACACTTGGGTTGTTTCCACATCTTTGCAATTGTGAATTGTGCTGCTATGAACATTCGGGTGCAGGTGTCTTTTTCATAGAGTGTCTTTTGTTCTTTTGGGTAGATGCCCAGTAATGGGATTGCTGGATCAAATGGTAATTCTACTTGTGTCTCTTTAAGGTATCTCCATATTGCAGGAAATTTCTAAAATAGTGAGATGAACAGGACCTGGCTCAGGGCACAGACCAGGGTTTTCGAAAGGAAAGGGGTCGTGAGAGACATGGAGGAAGAACCAATAAGACTGTGATTATTAGCCAGGAGAAGAATGAGAGGATAGAGTCATGAGGAGCCTGGACATCTGGGAATACGATGGTTTTGTTAAAGGAAGTGAGAAGTTAGTAAGGGTGTAATAAGAGCTACAGAGAAAAATGCTGAGCTCTTTTTGGGGGGTGTGGGTGTGTATATTCTTGGGCATATTCTTAAATCCAGTCTATCCAAAATAGTATCATTTCAACATGTAATCAATGCCAAAAAAAATTAATAAACTTTTTTTCCCATAGCAAGTCTTCAAGCTCTGATATGTACTATATTTTATATTTACAGGGCATCTCAATTAGGACTAGTCATGTTTTGAGCTCAATCCACCACGCATGGTTAGTGGCTACTGTACTGGGCAGTGCTGGTCCACAGTAACCAAAATGATCAGTACTCGCTTGGCCCTTCTAAATTTAGTTCCTGGCCCCTTCTTAAAGATTCCAGGCAAGGCTTCCCTAACCAGTCTGGCCTATCACAGCACCTCCCAACTTTCCTCTTTTATGAATGCTTAATCTCCCTGACTAAATCACAGCTCTTGCACTAGGATCAGCCCATAGAAGACATTTCTGTCTTCTCCCTGCCCCCTTAGAGCAATCTGAGAATAATTGGTCATAATAAGTATTTGTGGAACAGACGTATTGTGTATTACTAATGTATAACATTCACAGAAAACACTAGTCTCTATTTTTTTTAATCATAAAGGTCTGTGGCCCGATGCAGATTATCATTTTTAAAGTGTCAACGTGCTTGCTATTACTATGAAATCTAGTTGACCACCAGATTTTATGATTACTTTCAAGCCTTTCACATACACTTGATTTTCTATTTCTACTTAATTTCTCCACTTTATAGTGACTTCCATAACACTTGATGAGACTGTTTTCTCCACCCTGATTTTTCCCTTGCGTTGTGTCAGGCTTTTGGTTTCTATTTTCATATCGTCAAGTTCCATGCACCTCTTCATTTCACATGGCTTCGAGCTAAGTACCGTGCAAATGAAATCGCACAGGAACGCGTTCATAGCTTTCAGGTAAGGGCCGACAACGCTGCCATGGACTATGGGGTACACATGGGCAGTAACGAACAAAAGGGACGTCCCAAAGGGATTAAACAAAATGTCCCTTTCTCATCTTCAGGTCAGCCTTCCAGCTTCTGTCCAACTCTCCTTCCCAGCTGCTACAGAGCCTGTGGTTCTAACACTCTATTAAGTGAGTTGGTTTTTAATATTCTGTGAAGTAAGTTTGAAAAGTGACGTGTAGGGGGATCCAAAGGATGGATAGGCCGATGGTTGGGGAAAAAGGTGACAGAGACAATAGGAGAGAGACAGTGGCAGAAACTTAAAAAAAAAAAAGCATATTGAGGTAAGTAGCCAAAGTCACTATAACGATTCACTGTGCATAGAGAATCGGGGTCAGAAATTCCTTGGCTGACCATATTGTGCTCTGTGCAAATGCCCCCCCATTTCCAGAGATTTCTATAAGCATCTCTCCAGCTAATTACCTTTCCTAAACCCAGCCATATTGGAAAGTGCCCAAAGTCCGGTGGCTCCCTTTCTACCTGTTCGCAGCGCTGTTCTCAGCGCTCCTTGGAACAGGGGCTTTCATTACTGTGAATTGTGGCGCTTGCAAGCCTCAACGTCCTTCCACGGCGCTTTAATAACAGCTGCAAGGCTGCCTCAGAGACTGAGGCTACGTGAGCAGCTCTCTTTATTTTTGCCCTTAAGACTGGTAATTTGTTATTGCCGTGAAACCCAAGTGTCAAGCTTGAAACCCTCCTGACCCTGGTGGAGAAAGGCTGCTGGCGCTCGCAGAGGTTCCGCGTGAGGAGGGAGACTCTTGCTCTCTGGGGTGTTGCTTCTGTGCTCCGGTTTAAACCAGCTTGGACCAGAGCTGGGGGTTGCATCCTAACAAATAGTCTTCTAACACCACATGCAGCCATAAAGGAGATCCTTACAAATGTTAGTTAACTTAGTACCCAGTGGGCGAGACTAGAAAGGGGGCTGTGGGTGTCCTCTCTACCGCAGGCCCCGGCTTTAACAGGATCAAAATCCTCACCCTGTTTTACTGCCTGCTAAAGAGCTCTTGTTCAATTCTATTCTCAAACCTGTAGCTAAGAACCAGCTCCTTTGCTGCCTCCGGGTTGCTTAGTCCATGTTTACGCTGCTGTGTACCAAAATTCCTCTCTGAATTCCTGGGGTGTCCCGCTCTGGCCTATCTTATTGTGGCATCTCCCCTTGTTCTTGACACCAGGTCAAATAGCTTTGTAGCATCTCAATTCTCGGTGCCATTCAGAAACTGGTGAATCTTAATGAGTTCTTCCCCTTAATCTCTTTTCAAAGGGGCTACAATCTTTAATTTCTCTAACTTTCTTTTTAATTATTTTAGCTCCTTGTGTCATTCCTTTGCCCTCAAACGGTCCCTACTCGGTTTAAAGGTCAAATTATTTTGGTTGACAAAGTGCCCAGAGTTGTGTACGTCTGGCCTCAGACTCCTTAGCTGGGCCTTAGTTGTCTCCAGTTTGTTTCATTCAACATAGAAAGATACAGTTAGATAGAAAATTCGGTCTCCGGCCTCAAGGAGTTTCTAACACAACTGGTAAAACAGTAAGATTAGCTGTGTGGTGTACACTGTAAGTATACTACATAGTGTTGAAGTTACAAAGGGGTATTAGAAATAATCTAGAATAATCGCTCCTTTTAGAGACGAGTACAGAGAAGAAAATATTTTAGTGTGAGCTGGAATGTTTGGGGGAAGTTTCAGGAGGAAGATGGGTCTTGAACTGGTGAGAAAGTTGGCTATCTTTCTTCAGAGCTTAAAGACTTAAATATCCCAGCAACTTGGCAGGCTGAGGTGGGAGGATCCCTTGAGGCCAGGATTTCGAGACCAGTCTGGGCAACATAGCGAGACTCTTGTCTATAAAAAAATAAAAATAAAAAACAGCCAGGCATGGTGGCTCCCAAGCCTGTAGTCCCAGCTACTCAGTACTCAGGAAGCTGAGGTGGGAGGATCTCTTGAGCCCAGGTTGCAGTGAGCTGTGATAATGCCACTGCACTCTAGCCAAGGCAGCAGAGCAATATCCTGTCTCAAAAAAACAAAAACAAACATATGTCGGTATGCTCTTGATTTCTTGATCTGAATATATATTTTCTTTTTTTTTCTTTTTTTTCGAGACAGGGTCTCACTCTGTCACCAGGGCTAGAGTGTAGTGGCATCATCATAGCTCACTATAACCTCAAACTCCTGGGCTCAAGTAATCCTCCCACCTTGGCCTCCCAAAGTGCTAGGATTACAGGTGTGAGCCACCATGCCTGGCCTGAATGTATATTTTAAAGACGAACATGGAAATTAACTTGTCTTGATATTAACTTAAAATGTAGGCTGGGCATAGTGGCTCATGCCTGTAATCCTAGCAGTGTGGGAGGCTGAGGCGGGAGGATCGCTCGAGGTCAGGAGTTCGAGACCAGCCTGAGCAAGAGCGAGACCCCGTCTCTACTAAAAACACAAAGAAATTAGCTGAACTGGACAACTAAAAATATATACAAAAAATTAGCCGAGCATGGTGGCGCATGCCTGCAGTGCCAGCTACTCGGGAGGCTGAGGCAGAAGGATCGCTTGAGCCCAAGAGTTTGAGGTGGCTGTGAGCTAGGCTGACGCCATGGCACTCTAGCCAGGGCAGCAGAGCCAGACTCTGTCTCAAAAAATAAAATAAAATAAAAATAAAAGTAATAGGAAATTTAGGAGGAAGAGACCTGCTGCTGAAAAAGGAAAAGTATGGGGCACACCGTGATAACTGTGTGATATTGTATAGATTTAGGCATGATTAAACTGTTAATCAAACAACAAGACATTCCTGGTAAAACACAGATAGTCCAGAAGACAGCTTTAGTTCTGTCTTCCTAGACCACCAAAACATTAGGAAATATGATGCCCTCTAAAAACGTTCTGATGTAATGGCCCATCCCTGCAAGACTAAGTAACAGGAGTTATCAAGCTGCTTATTATAATTAATGGTAGAAAAGACAAATCTCCAGGTAAAATGCTATTACTAAGGTTGAGAACTCTGAAAATATCTCTAACAGTTCTGGGTCCCAAATCGGTCCCTCTGGCCTTTAGAGCATCTCATGTGTCCATTTGAAACCCAACTTGCAATCAAGCTTCCTAGCTAAAGGCTGGATGGTAAACTGTGAAAGATAAATTAATGTCATCAATCCATTTGTAGGGGTAAAGCGTCTGTGCCTTGAAACCCATAAAACATGGCACAGAGTGGCATTTCTTGTTGGCAGTTCTGACTGAGGCCGAAGTCGAGGTGACAGAATAGTCCGAGGGAGGTGCTGGGGTTATTGTCAGCCATTGGTCAACAGTGGTGGAAGAATGAAAGATTGCATATAAATGAGAACACATTATCATCACTCTAAGTTAGGACCGAAGCCCATTGGCTGGGCAAGTGACAAAGCCCTGCACAACTGCTATGCATTTCTTGCCTTCTTGTGTGGAAGTGCAAAGACATAGTATCTCCAGGTGTCTCCATCCGATTGTTCTTTTCTTGGTGTACCAGAATTCATTAATTCTAACAAAGACAGAGACACCGTGTGCTGCTTGACGCTGCACTGATGTCTGGGGCATTGGCGTAAGCGAGCCTCAGCCTGCAGCTTGTAGTCACGTAAGCAGCGAGTGGGCAGCTGTTCTGTGTTGTGCTGCCTTTAGGTAACTATGGGAATTATTAAAATGCTATTATGGACTACTAGATTACCTTCTTCCTCATTGGCTTTCCAATCCAATTGACTCTGAGATGAGAGGATGATTCCCAACTGCTGTCAATCCGGTTGGGATATGAAATAATCCAGCTGTATTTGCCCAGCTCTTTCGTCGTCATCATCTGAAATAAAGACCCTGCTTGGATTGTTAGTGGAGAGCCAAGGCGCACAGAATCAGATGCGCTGCACACAGCTGTTAACGGTATAGCTGAGCTTCCAGATACGTTTACGCGTAATAGGGACAGGTTATGAACGAAAGAAAATAAAGTGGAAAGGAAAAAATGATATTTATTAAATCTTTGAAACTAAGGTGTCTGAGATAAAGACTCCACCGTACAAAGGGTGGTTAGTAAGATGGAGCACTGAAAAGAACGGAAGTGGGAAGTACATCCTGATTTCATGGTCCAGAGACACCTTCAAGGGCACCTGGCTCAGCCTCCCACCCACTGAGGAGTGCCTCCTGGGTCACTGCCGAGGAGATGCCGGCCCCTGCCTGATCACTTTCCATTTACAGCGATGGGAGTCACTGCGTCAGGAGCCAGACTGTTCTAGTTTTGATCAATTCTAATTATTCAAACAATCTTCTTTTACAGTGAAGTGAAATCTGCCTCTCTGTAAATTTAACTCAACGATTGAAGAGCAAGATAAAAATGTCTTGCTTTCTCTTCCACCTAATAGCCCCTTGAAGACTCTAGTCATTGCCACTCTAAGATTTCTCTCTTCTCCAGGTAAATACTTCCAGTTCATTTATTCAATATTTATTTGTTCATTTATTCAGAGCAAGACCCAGGTCTGAATTGCTCATTATTGTATTCCTAGCACCTAGAGCAGTGCTTGATCGCAGCAAGCGGTAAATAAAACCAAAACAAAACCAAAAATCATTTATTGAAGGCCTTTTCTGTGCCGTGCATGGTATCCAGCTCCGGATTTAAATTTACGAAGTTCAATAAACCAGGGTCCATGCACTTCGGCAATTAAAGTCTGGAGAGGAAGGCAAACAAATAAATCAAGGATTAGAGTTTTAAGTGGAGGCGTAATGTGCCGTGGAGCACAGACGAAGAATGTCCAAACCAAACAAGGACACCAGGTGATGCTTCCTGGACAAGGAGATGCTCCAGGCAGCTTGAAGGACAGAGTGCGTTTGGGTGGAGCACAGGGGCACAGTGGCACATGGTCACGTAGCTCAGAGTGTGTGGCGTGGAGCGCGTTGGTTGCTGTGGCAGAGGAAGGAGGCTACAGCTGGAGGCAGATCATGAAGGCCCATTAGTGCTCAGCTCAGTCGAAGCTTTATTCTAAAACATTTGAGGAAGCCATTGAGAGATTTTAAGTGAGAGAAGGATATAAACTGATTTTTATTTTCAGGACGTTGGCAGAAGTATGGAGAATGGCTTGAAGAAGCAAAGGGAATAAATAGATTGAAGTCAGAAAAACTAGTTAGAATATAGACCTAAGTCACAAACGCTGAATTCAGTAATTCCTGCAGGAAGCAGTGAGGTCCTAACCTAGGGCAATAGCAGAGGGAATGGAGAAAAGAGGAAGTCAGGGTCACATTGGGGAGCTAGACTCCACAGGCTTTGGTGATTGACATGCGTGGGGCTTGGGAAATAAGCGTCCTAGATGACTCGCATGACTGCGCAAGGGATGGTTTCACTGCCTGAAACGAGGACTGTCGCTTCTGAGAGACAGGCGATGCAAGCAGGTTTACACGTGGTAACCCTGAGGCACTGGGAGCATGCAAGGGTGGACATCCAGCAGGCAGCTGGGTGCGCAAGACCAGCGAGAGGTCCTGGCGGAGACACGGCCAAGGGAGCTGGCCACGGCTGTGGGGCTTTGGTGTGGCTCCCCAGGCAGAACGTGTGAAGGAAGGAGGGCAGGGGCTGGGGACAGGGCTTTGGTCCTCTCCTTCCCTTCCTCACATGGCTTGGACTTAAGACTTCTTAAAGTCCTGTCGCGCTTTGTCAAGGTTCTTCTTGGGTTTGTACATAAAAAAAACAAAACAAGTTTTATTTCACCAACGCACAGTACAATAGTGTTGCTTCCTTCTCTTGATCTGATAAGCATGTTTATCTATGACAACCAAGTTAGCGTTAGTTTTTTGGCAGCTCATCATGCCATTGCTTCATATTGAGCCAATGGACAGCTGAAACCCCCCAATTTTAAAATAAACTGTCGGGCCAAAGGACCTTCCAATTATTTTTCTATAATCAATTTTTGAAACCCAGTTACACAATTTTACACTTACCTACTAGAAGTTGACCCTCTCAACCCGCATTAATCAGGCCTTTACTGCTATCAAAATAAAGGTGCCACATGTTAGTATCAAGTAGAGAAGGTAAAGAAGTTTCAGAAAGGCATTTGAAAATAGGACCTAGGGGAAGAGGCCAATGAGATGATGGTGCATTGTTGCTGGAGAAAAATTGTGCTTTGCCAAAAACGATCAATTATGATTTTTCGGTCTCATCTGGGTCCTGATGATGCTCAGAATTCTTTCCTGAGTACCTAGTTAATACTCCCACTCACATAGAGACCCTACTCCAACCAGGTCTAAGCGCCCCCGCCTCAGACTAACCAGACACCTGCCTCTGCTGCTAAGAGCAGGGTGGCATCAGCGAGCGGCTCCCCGACTTCTCTTCCAGACCTTCCAGTCTTGTTCCTGTCGTCCTCTACTCCTCCTTCCCAGCACAGGAGGCCCCACCTGCTTCTGTCTTCAAACCCTGGCTCTGAGACCTTGCAAAGGAGATCTCGATTATGGAAAATAATATTCACCGAAGGAGGGAAGTATATCAGAATGTTAACAGTGATTTTTTTTCCTGGGAATTAGAGTGTTCTGTTTTTTTTTTAGACAAACAAATGTGATTTTTTTTCCATTATAAAAGTAATATATGGTGGTTTGTAAATTTTATCTTCTTGTTCTTTTTTTTTAATTAGAGACAGGGTCTCACTATGTTGCCCAGGCTGGACTCCAACTCCTGGGCTCAAGGAACTCTCCTGCCTCAGCCTCCTAAAGTGCTAGAACTACAGGCTTGTGCCACCATGCCTGGCTGTAGTTTATATTTTAATAAAGCTTTTTTTAAAAATGTAATACATGATGCTAGTTCAATCATTTATCATCTTTCTCCTCTTGGGCTAGTTTCTTAATACATTGACTGCCATGTGAGTTGTATTTAACTTACGCTAGTTTTGAGCCCAGGGCCTTGTGAAGCATGTGTAACTCACACGTGTATTCACTTTGGCAGCCATGAGAACTATTTTTCAAGTTGCATGTAACACACACAGAAAACAATTTTAAAAACCCAAAATTTTCATTCCATTAAGATCATTTTGTTTTTGAAGTTTTTATTCTATTTTTGTAATAAAACACTGTGGCCCCAAAGAAAATTTTTTTTTTCTAGAGTGGCAGTCAATGTGTTACTCTCTCTATAACTTCAATTTACTAATCTGTAAAATTAGTAAAGTAATACTTTACACAGTTTTGTTGTGAGGATTAAATGAGCAAATTATTCTTGGCATATGATAAATTTTTTTAAAGTAACTATTATTAAAGAGATATAGCAAAAATATCATCTCTCTATGTACCATATAGCAACTGATACCCTCTTATTAACTTTCTTTCTACTTTTGTGCATTTCTCAAATATTCTATTATATGTTACCTTTACGAGGAAAAAACAAACTTAAATGTTAACAGAAGAACATACTAATGGAGAACTTAGAAATAAACAAAATACTGCATTAAAAACACTGCCCATAATCCCACTATCAGAGACAACTGCTAACATGTTGATATATTTCCTTCCACTCTTTCTACATAAATATTTTTCAATAAAAATGAGATATAGTATATGTAATTTTGTATCCTTTTCCCCTTAATGTTTGTAATAACAACATTTTTATGGATGATTTCAAATTTTTTCCCATTTATATATTTTTGTGTTTCTAATGGTCTTCCATAATGACCATGTGTTATTTTTAAAAAGTGCACGCTTTTTCTAATCACAATAAATTATGTAATACAGTAAATAATGGTAGAATAATAATATATGCTCAATGTGTAAAACTTAAAAGACACACACAAGAAAGCACATGAAAAAGAAAAACTGCCTTTAATACCACAGATTACAGTGAACATTTTTGTACTTGTCTTCCAGGCTTGTTTCCCCTGTTTAACTTTTCCAGTTGGAAGAACAAATCTCTCCACGCCACTGCCTCTGCTCCGCCCGCTCGCCACTCCTGCCTGTTGCTCATCCTGTGCACGGAGGCCTGGAATTGTGTCCCAACTGGTTTCCCTGCCTCCAGGCTCTCCTTCCAGGCCCCCTGTACGCAGTGTTTCCCCACTTAAAACGGCTTCCTTGCTCCCCCTTGCCTACAGGGTAGGTTCCACGCAAGGTCCCCCCCACGGACCCCAAGCCACCCGCCTGGCCTCTCACTGTCTCCACACAGGGTTCGTACTTTCCTGCCTCTGATCCCTGGAGTTCCTTGTCTACGCATACTTGATGAAATTGTATTGTCTTTCAGGACTCATCTCAAAGGCGACCTCTTTGTGCCTTGCTCCAAGCACTCATCCTGCAGTGGGCACCTCTTCTGGAGTTCTCGTTGTGTGGCAGTGCCGTGTGCATGTTCGTCTTCCCTGAACCCGGGCACCCGCCCCCAGCGCCGTCCTTGTCACGCCTGGGCAGTGCCTGGTGCATGACATCTTTTTGGTTGAAGAAAGGAATGCCTGACTGTATGTTTGTCTTCCACTCAGCCAATCCAGCAACTAGTGTGTGCTCATCACGGTGCGTAAGACGCTGTAGAGTTGTCAAAAGACTCAAATAACTTTTTATTTAAACAACAAAGATTTTTTAGTATTTACTGTAAGAATATCAAAGCAGTAAAAGGCATGCTTTCTAGTCTCAAGAGAGACTTTCAAACTTTGTCCCATGAAACAAATATAAACAGTACAAGCAAATTACGTTAAATGTAAAGACAGGTGGAAGAGCAATGGCGTAGTGTCGTACTGGACTAGGAGTCGGAGGTCTTGGTTGTTTTCTCTGCTACCACTTACTAGCTGAATAAGCTTGGATAGATCACTTAATTAGCTCCTTGAACCTGTGTTCTCATTTGGTAAAATCAATGCTTTGATTTCATGGCTCTCTAAGGTCCCTTTCGGTGCTTTGATTCTATAACTAAGTGCTATGGGATGCCTGTGAAGGGAGCAATCGTGTCGCGTAGTGTTGTTGGAAGAAAGCTCACAGTGAGGGTGAACTCTGAGCTGAACTTCAACCATAGGAGAGATTTGGATAGCCAGGGAAGAGGCGGGAAGTCATCTCAGATATGGGGAACAACATAAGCCAAGAGGCAGGCAGAGGCAGGATTGGGCAGGTGTGCTCACAGGGTGGACCAGACAAGGTTATCCATGGTGGAGAATGTTTGTTAAGAGAGGATTGGGAAACAGCTCAGGCTAGGTTGCCTAGGGCCAGGAAGGACTTAAGACACACAGAAATCAGTGAAGCTATTTTAAGATACTTGGAAAAGACAAGAACTAGGTAATAAGGACAAAGATTAGGTTTGCACCAGTGGGAAGTCAGAGCAATGGGTGAAGCGAAGTTGCAAAGATGGAATCAGGAAGCTGGCTTGGCTCTGCAGCCTGGAGGAGAGGAAACAAGTCAAAGACATCTCTTAAGTTGTATGCCAGAGAAAGCGAATGAATCAGGTTCTAACCCACGTTTCAATGCCTCCAGAGGGGAGGATGGGATGCCCCAGAAGTAGGGGCAAGGACTGCTGCGGCTCTTCTATACGCCAAACTCCTGACGACTTCTCCAAAGAACAACGTAGACTTATTTTTGCTTTTGTTTTTAGAGGCGAGGTCTTGCTATGTTGCCCGAGCTGGGGTGCAGGGGCTATTCCCAGGTGCAATCTCAGCGCACTGCGGCCTGGAACTCCTGGGCTCAAGCGATCCTCCTGTCTCAGCCTCCTGAGTTGCTGGGACTACAGGCATGTGCCACCACACCCGGCTTGCTTTTTTGTTTTTTAATGAGACGTGTTAATGTGCTTTGAAGTCGTCTGAGTTTGTAATATATTTTGAAACTTCCAAACCTTATCTTAATTAAGGAACTCATACAATATCCTTCAGACTCCTTAGAAATTAAAATGTATATTAAATCTGCAGTATCCAAATTTAAAGACCTGGAGGAATGTGAACATTGATTTTATATGTATGGATTTTATTAAAATGCTATTCCAAACATTATCTTCCTCAGGAAGGAGATCTGGGTTGCTATCGGATAGAGGTGAGAAGACATATTATTTGTTCCAAATAGAATACCTAAAATAAGAAGTCTAAACTATCAAAACATTGAAGAGAAATATCTTGTTGGTGTCTTACATTTATCAGTTAACATGTAGTCATTCTTCGACAGATACCCATGTAGCAAAAATTGTGCTGTGATGCTATAAGCTGTAAAAAAGGATAATGTTCCCTGCCTTCAGAAAACTTACAATCCAGGAAAGGAGACAGAAGTAAGCAAACTGTTATTCTGTAATTCAGCGGTCACGGTCGCAGGATACAGAGGCACACTCAGATGGAACTCAGAAGACGATGAAATGAAGGACTTTTTACAGAGGGGGCACAAAGCCAACAAGGGACAAGTTAAAGGAACCAACGAGGGACGTCGAGGCACTCAGGAGCCAGAGACAGCAGGGAGTCGTTACCACCCACAGGCCTGAAGGGACAAGGGGTGGCAACAGTGTTGATGGAGCCCCAGAGAGACAGCGCGCGCGCCAAGGGAGAAGGGACTGTGTAGTCAGTGCCAGAGCTAAGATACGGCAGCAGCGACAGAGCAGAGTAAGAAACATCCCCATCCCTCTCTCCTGCTGCCCTGTGACTGCTTGGTGGTGCCACTAAGTGGCCCAGCCACTTAGCACCCAGCTGGCAAGGGAGCCTGACTATAGGTCTTTAGAGGTCAGCCTCTTGGGTCACTTAACGGGATGGAGAAGAGTCAGAGAATGGATGGCAGGGGTCGGAGAATAACCAGCCTGCAGCGTGCTATTCTGTGATAAAGGTATAGAGGACAGGAAATAAGGAGGGGCAGGGCTCAGGGACCCTGCGCAGGAGAGACTGGGTAGCTGAGAGCCAGAGCTGAGGCGCCGCTCTGGGAACTGCGCTTACGAGCAGAGGCACAGGCTTGGAGTGACGGGGCACTCGCTAGACTGAGGTTCAGGATTAAGCTGGCCGAAGGTGACAGCAACAACAGAAGTTACTTACGTAACATAAAATTCATTTGTCGCAAAGGAGGACAGGCGTGAGGCTCTACAATCGTCAGGGGCTCTGCCATCCTCAGCAACAGCTTCTGCCTCGTGATCCCCCAGCCGTCACCTCTGTGTCCGCCAGCAAGAGGAAGGAGCAGTCACGTGCCCAGCGAAAAATCAGGGCTTCTATTTTGCAAGGGAAGAAGGAGAGCATGGACACTGGAATATTTGTTTGTTTTTATAGGGCAGGGAAGCGCTGCTATACCTCAATTCCCCGCATTCTGGTCAGCCCCCAGTTATGCACCATAAACCCAGCATTGTAGAGATTTTGGGCTTAGATTTGGAACAGCTTTGCTATATAGATGGAATATAACCCTAGTGTTTATCAGACTATGGGAAGCTTTTTGTACATACACTTTGCATATTACTATTTTTGTTTGTCAACTGTATCTGAAAGAGTGAAATAAGAAATCACCATGGAACAGGCCGTAAGCGATTAATCCTCTTCTGAAGGAACAAAGCAAAATTAGCTTTAGACAATTCTAAGAGTGGATTACGTTGGTAAATTTCTGACTTATGGAGTATGTATATAAAAATATGCAGTGTTCATAAACTGAGAATAAGAAATATGTCGAAGGAAGACAAGCTTGGTGTTTGGCACAATAGAAAGGCGATTGAAATAGAGATTCCCTGCTGGGCGGTGGCTCCTGCCTGTGATCCCAGCACTCTGGCAGGCCGAGGTGGGAGGATCACTTAGCTCGGGAGTTCCAGACCAGCCTGAGCAAGAGTGAGACCCCGTCTCTACTAGAAATAGAAAAAAAAAAAAAATAGAGATTCCCCAGCTTGTCGCATGAAACAAAGTCAGGAAGATGTTAGAAACTAAAGGAGAGTCTACTTAAAAGTGCAGAAAACAGGGGCCGGGCGCGGTGGCTCATGCCTGTAATCCTAGCTCTCTGGGAGGCCAAGGCGGGCGGATTGTTTGAGCTCAGGAGTTTGAAACCAGCCTGAGCAAGAGTGAGACCCCGTCTCTACTAAAAATAGAAACAAATTAATCGGACAACTAAAAATATATAGAAAAAATTAGCTGGGCATGGTGGCGCATGCCTGTAGTCCCAGCTACTCGGGAGGCTGAGGCAGGAGGATGGCTTGAGCCCAGGAGTTTGAGGTTGCTGTGAGCCACGCTGACGCCACGGCACTCTAGCCTGGGCAACAAAAGCGAGACTCTGTCTCAAAAAAAAAA
>CAUYRB010057315.1:0-23496 GCA_963574695.1 Propithecus perrieri
GGACAACTAAAAATATATAGAAAAAATTAGCCGGGCATGGTGGCACATGCCTGTAGTCCCAGCTACTCGGGAGGCTGAGGCAGGAGGATCGCTTGAGCCCAGGAGTTTGAGGTTGCTGTGAGCTGGGATGACGCCACGGCACTCTACCCCGGGCAACACCGTTATACGCTGTATAAAAAAAAAAAAAAAAAAAAAAAAAAGAACAACGGGACCAACAACTGATTTCTCAACACCAACAAGGGAAACCAAAAAAACAGAATAGTGTCTTCATGGTGCTGGCTAGAATGCTTTAGTCAATGATTCAAGGAGGGTGAAATAACATCTCTAAGCAAACAGAAACAGTCTATCACCAAAATATGCTCATTGAAGTGGAGCAACTGCTAAATTATTTTATATAACTTTTAGCATACAAAAACATAACTTTCGTCCAGGCGCGGTGGCTCATGCCTGTAATCCTAGCACTCTGGGAGGTCGAGGCGGGAGGATCGTTTGAGCTCAGGAGTTCAAGACCAGCCTGAGCAAGAGCGAGATCCCGTCTCTACTAAAAATAGAAAGAAATTAGCTGGACAACTAAAAACATACAGAAAAAATTAGTCGGGCATGGTGGCACATGCCTGTAGTCCAGCTACTTGGGAGGCTGAGGCAGGAGGATCGCTTGAGCCCAGGAGTTTGACGTCGCTGTGAGCTGGGCTGATGCCACAGCACTCTAGCCTGGGCAACAGAGTGAGACTCTGTCTAAAAAAAAAAAAGAAAGAAAGAAAATATATATATATAAATTTTGAGTTTTACCTCCCCTAAGTAGAAAGAATAGTGAGAAAACACCGCCCAAAAGCATAAAGGAAAAGAGCCAAAAACCACATTAACACTGTAGTTTCAAACTTCCAAAAAAAAAAAAAAATACACATACAAAAAAATCTTTGAAGTTTGCAAAGTAAGAAGGCTGAGTCTCTTTATGAACAAGTTTTAAGGAGGATTGAGGCTTTTATCTATTTTTGGGGCTTCTGATTTAGAGTAAAAATTAAAAGCTGCTAGAAGTATCTGCTTCAGCAGAAAAACTTTAAAATGTCATTAAGCTACCAATGAAGACATATAAAACTCTGAAGAATAAAGAGCAATGAAAAGATAGACAATAGGTGTTTCCCCAAAGCAATGCAGGCATCTGAGAGACAACACTCATGAGAAGCTGAAGCTCATGGATGTTCATTAGACAAGCATAGAGAAAAACAAAAAAATGTCTTCAGATAATGCCTGTAGAGAGAGACACATGCAGAAGTAACAGTAGATATGAGAGATAGGTTGAAATGTATCTAAACCTGCAAAATGAAGAAAAGTGACACCTGATAACTCTTGATTAGAATATAACTAGGGTCACAGTGACACCTCATTGAGATCTAGTACTAGATAAGCTAACAAAAAATTTGACTTTTTAAGTAAAGAACTGTATAATTTCTTCAATTAATACATGGTTATTGAGCACCTACTATAAAAACTCAGAAACTACTGAAATATATGGCATAATCATCAACAAAACAGATTGAGTCCACCCTGGCTAACTCCCTTAACTGATTCCCATTGCTCTTAGGATGAAGGCAAAATTCCTAAGCCTGGCTTATCCTGTCCTGCACATTCCTGGACCTCTGTGCCCTACACAGTCCTCTCTCTACTCCAGCCACCATGACCTTTCTTTAGACCCTCAGACAAATGACACTCTTTCTCAGGTTATAGAGCCTTTATGATTTACATAAGCCTTTCTTTCTGGCATCTAAGGTTACAAAGTTAGCTATCTGTCAAGACTAACCCATCATCCACATACAAGATGCTGCTTATCTGATTCTACTATAGGTCCAGATTCCCTTATCTGCAATACTGAGATCCAAAAAGCTCTGAAAATGAAGTGTTCTTGCAACTTGTTTGGGGGGCTGGGGGGATCTGACCTAACCTTATCTGGCAGCAAAATGTGACATGAAGGAATGAGCAGAACTAGCCCTCCAGATGATACCAAAGGGTAGGGAAAGGTAAGAGTACAAATGAGGAATAGAAGCTTTTACTACGTAAGAAAATCAGGGGATCCTATTTGTGTCAACCAACTTTTAAAGCCTACCTTCTAGCATCAAAAGATGGAGGGAAAAGACTGGAAACAGTCTAAAGGTCTCATGGCTATCAATAGAAGATCAAGTGAATAAATTATAAAACATTCACATATTGCAATAGTATATAGCCATAAAAAGTAATGAGCTTTAGCATATATTAAGTAAATAAAGTGCCAATGGTACATAGAGTATGTTACATTTTGTGTAAGAAAATGGAAGAGAGACTACCAAAGAGCAAAAAAATGCTAGAAGAATAAATCATAAAACCAATAACTAATAAAGGAGAAGAGCAAGAAAAGGGTAGAAAGGAAACAGATGGAAGGGAGACTTCTCTGAATAGACCTAGTCATACAGCTGTGATTCTAGAATCAGATAATTGGTTTACATATTTGAATAATAAAAGTAAATAAAAAAAGAAAAAAAAAGGTAATCACTAAAACTTGAAACCAAATTTTAAAAAACCCCATTTCCCAATGTCTTTTGAACATTTTGACTCAGTGCACATACATCCTTAATGTAATATATTCTAAGGGTAAACAGAACTACAAAGAAACCTTGAACCTGATTCAGTGGTCTTATTGTTAGTAATAGTATTGGTATTGTTTTGAAATTTTATATTTTTATTTTTATATATATGAGCAAGTTAAGTAATTATGTTTATATTGTCAGTAACAAGATTTTTAGCTTAAGAAAAGAATACAAATATCAATCAAGGATATAAACATGATACAAGGTTAAATGTTAATTGGAGCTCCTTGGTCAGGGTCAGGGACTTGACAGGCATGTTTACTGGGGCCTGGTCTTGGCTGGGGAGTTAACCAGCATGTTTGCCAGGAATGAAGTCTCAAACAGGGTCTCAGTTGGAATGTTTGCCCAGGTTGGAGACACAAGCTATGCATTTGCCAAAACTGGGCCTCGTGCCTTTGCCAGAGACTCACTCAGTATGCAGCGAAATGCAGGGTGCAACCAGAGAGTCTGCTGGGGCTGGGGATCAGCCAGAGACTAGAGTCATATGCTGGCTGGGGTCTCAACGGTGTGTTCAGCAGAGCCAAGTCAGGGACTAGGCTGTGTAGTCTATGAAGCCAAGGCCAAGTGGGTGGCTATGTGGTTGAGGCTAGAGCCTTCTCATTGTCAGAGAAGGTAGTTATAAATATGGAATAGGAAAAAATATATGGACCAGGGAAGACTAGAATAAACCCTGTGATGTTGGTTGGAATTGGAGATAACGGTGTAAATTCATACTTTTTAATATATATAGAAATAGATACAGATGTGCACATGTATGTATGTATGTCTGTATACGCATACATACACGTTCTAGCTATGTCTGTTGAAAGGATTTAAAAGGAACCAGAGCTCATTGGAGAAATTACTGATTCCAGTGCTGAAACAAGGAAATGCAAAATGAGGCTAAAACATCTTCTTGTGTCAGAAAATAAAGGCATGTTCAAAAACAGGCTAGGCGCAGTGGCTCATGCCCGTAATCCTAGCACTCTGGGAGGCCAAGGTGGGAGGATCGCTTGAGGTTGCGAGTTTGCTTGAAGTCAGGAGTTCAAGATCAGCTTTAGAAAGAATGAGACCCCATCTCTACACAAAACAGAAAAATTAGCCAGGCGTGGTTGTGTGCACCTGTAGTCCCAACTACTCAGGAGGCTGAGGGAGGAGGATTGCTTGAGCCCAGGAGTTTGAGGTTGCAGTGAGCTATGATGACAACATTATACTCTAGCCAGGATGACGGAGTGAGACTCTGTCTCAAAAAAAAAAAAAGAAGTTTTCAAACACATGTCAAGAGGACACAGCAGCCAGTGAACAAGCTCCCAGGCCAAATCTGGAATAATCTGAGCATCAAAAGAATGGTAGTAGCAGACTATAATCCATTGAATAAGTTAGGAATCCATGAGTCCATACTAATACTAATACATAAGTGAATAAATTCAAAGTTTGGTGAGGAATAGGATACTCTTATGATTGGCCTCTAAGTACATCACTACAAAACATGAATTATAAAGAAAAAATGGGTAGCTGTAAAGAAGACTAACAGACACCACGTTGATCAAGTGACCAAAGTTAACATCACTGGTAATGGAACAAAGTGAAATTGTGTGCCATCTGATAGGATGTAACGAGAATAACACAGCATGATTTCTGTGCTATTTCTAGATTGAAAGAGGCTAAAGGGATATGACAACTAAGTGCAACACAATTGTGGTCTGGATCATTTTGCTATCAAGGTCATTTTGGGGACAAATCCTGAAAGGCTGTCATTAAATATTAGTAATGAATCAATGTTAATTTCCTACTTTTGATGGTTGTATCATGGTTGTATAGGAAAATGTCTTTGTAGGAAAAACACACGAAAGCATGCATGGGTGATGGTGCATCATGTCACCAATTATTCTGAAATAGTTTGGAGGGGAAAAAAGTTCTTTGTACTGTTCTTGCAACTTTTCTAGAAGATTGTGAGTGTTTCAAATTATTAAAAAAAAAAATCCCAACTACTGGCAATTAAAGAAAAATAATTAAGAACATAGCTTGCCTTTCCTGCATGAGCTATACTGTGGGATTAGCAAATAGCCCTGATGAGGATGAGCCCCTCCTTACAAAAGAATTCTAGGAGAAAAAAAAGTAAATGAAATGACTCAATTATGAAATCACTAAGTAAGTAAGTAAGATTAATGGAAAGACTGTATTTCCAGGGCCAAAAGCAACCTAGGTTGCCTGAGTAAAATGCCAATCAAATGGAGGTTTTATAAAATCCTCAGTAATTGGTTGAAGGGTATCCTTCATAAGCCATTAAAACCTGGGAGGCACACAGCCAATCCTGTCTAAACAGGAAAGTGCTTGCCAACTCCAACTCATTTCCCCTCAAAAATCCTCTTCCCCCAACCTCTATACTTCTCAAGCTTCATTTCCCACTGCTGCTCGCTCTGATTTTTCCATCCTTCTCCTGCCCCCCCCCTTTCCAACTATTTCCCTCTCTTCCATTCTGTAACTTTTAATCACTATCTGTTGAGTTATTATATATTCTTAGAATTGTGCTAGATCCTACAGCAAGGTTTAAGTCCTGCTCTCTCCTAAAAATGGGGTGGGGGAGGAAGAGCTAGGAAGCTTGGAAGAGAAGACATGCAATCATTATTCAATACACAGATAATTTGATTCTAAATTGTGTGCTATTGACCATAAGTACCAAAGGGGCAAATCCATTAAGACCTGGATAGTTGAATAAACCTTGTCAGAAGGGTAGGGCCTTGAAAGATGGGTAGAATTTGGCCAAAACCTCACATCTAGACTATAAATCGAGGGGTCCATATGTGTCTCATCCACCACTGTATACCTAGCACCTATCATGGTTGGTGCTCAAAAAATATCCTCAGAGTCAGCAAATATTCAAAAATCCTTTGATGGCTATCACCAATAAGATGGAAATTCAACATCCTAGTGATCTAGCTCCTACTTACCTGTTCAACCTCATCACCTAACACACATCCCCTCACACTCTGCTCCAGCCACTCCAAACTACTGGGATTCCCAACCGTACAAAGATGTTCCACGTCTACGTGACTCTCTTTGTGCATACTGCATGCCCTTTCCAACCTCTCTACCTAAAAAATTCCTACAGTTCTTCACGAATCAGTGACAGACTCAGCCACTTTGTGAAGCCTTCTCTGACCTCTCGGGTTCAGACCAACCACATCTTCTCCTTCATTCCTTACTCTTTACGCTCTATTTTTCCTATTTTGGCCCCTATCTCACTGAGTTCACTGATATTCACAACACTTACCACAGCGTATGGAACACTGCAAGCATTAAAAAATGTTTTTTTTAAATTAAATATCAAATTAGCAGGAGATAGAAGGCCAAAGATAAAAGTGAAACTAAAGATTTTCCTTATTAAAAAAAAGACATAATAAAATTGGTATTTATTAATAGAAAAATGAATCCAGTACTGATGTACAGGGAGAAGGAACAAAAGCCAAGGAAGAGCCTACATGTGAGGTGCAACATTCAGACATAAAGTGATGATAGTAACCTTAAGTAACTGGAGGGCTGGCCACACAGAAGGAAGGACAGACCTATCTTGTCATTCCCTACTGCCCAACAGCAGTACTGTCCAAAACAACTTTCCCTGATGATGTTGAGTAGTCTACAGATGCACTGTCCAAAATGACAACCATTAGCCACATGTGGCTTCCAAGCATTTGAAATGTGGCTACTGAAACTGAGGAACTGAATTTTTATTAATAATTTCATTTATTTTACTTAAGTTTAAATAGCCATATGTGGCCAGTGGCTACTATATTGGGCAGTGTAGCTCTAGTTAGCAGAAACAATGGTGGTAAGTGACAGAATAAAAGACTTTTTAATTAATAAAAAGAAGCACTTTGTAGCAATTATGAATCCTAACAACAGAATGAGTTTCTTCTCAAAGTAATCTCTGAAAGTGTCCAAGAAAAAAGGAGATAACTTTTTTAGACACAAGCTTCTAAGAAGCCAGTATCAGGATGAGTGAGAAGTTAGACTACAAAACAAGGCATGATTTTACACCCAGAAAGAATTCAAAGATCATTTTACACGGAAGGAAACCTTGGTTTGGAAGTCAAATGAGCTGCTCAAAGTCACACAGGGAATCAGTAATGGAGTAGGATCTGAAAGCCAGATTTTAAGATGCTATGTCCTGTTAATCGTCTTGATTGTGATAATTTCACAGGTGGATACATATGTAAAATGTCATTTGCACACTATAAATATCAAGTCTTATTGTAGGTTAAACTTTTAAAAAAGCTGTTTTTAAAAAAGCACACTATATCCACTACTACATCATCTTCAGTTCTACCTCACAGAGTTGTGAGGAATAAGCTAGTTAATATATTTAAAGATATCAAACAGTGTTTGATATGGAGTGCACACTGTAGAAATGTTAGCTGTGTTATCATTATTAGTTACTAGAATTCTGCCCTACTGACCAGCTTGGAGAAAGTAATGGAAAGAAGAGTGAACAGAACTTTGAGTCAGAAACTCAGGATCACAGTGCTGGTTCTTTGGTAACTTCTCTGAGTCTCAATCCTTCGTGAAATGGAGTTAACTCGACAAGATAATCTCTAAAGGGCCTTTCCAAACTAAAGATTTCAGACTAGGAAAAGAGTTGTAGAAGTGGGAAAAAAAAGGGATAGATATGGAACCCTTAGGGAAGAACCAATAAGATTTAAGAACTAGCTAGAAATGTAGAATGATGAAAAACAATGAGTCAACTATGAACACAAATTTTTGAGCTTTGGATGACTGAAGGTTTAAATAAAAAGAGGAGCATGTTGACCCAACAGACGTATATGTATTATTTTAATAAGTCAGTAGATTCTCCATGGAAATGGATATTCTTGACCTCTGGATCAAAGTGTCAACCAGTACGTTTAAAATCCCTTCTTGTAAAAACATTTTAGTATGTTAAAATGAAACCTCTGTGGATCATTATAATTACAGATAATGACATTTAGTCCACTTAATAACATTCATTCCAAAGTATCAAATTTATGGAAAAAAAATCGATGTATACATCAGTCACCAAGAAACTAATATCTTGAATAATTCTTTTGATGTAGAAACAACCTACCCCAGAGTCACAGAGCTGCCTGTAGATGTCACAGCAGAACTCAATGACAAAGCACGTTAATCTGTTTTCTCTTAGACAGTGATTTCATGAACTCATCTTCATATAGCTATACCACAACATGAAATCTCATGCACTACATGGAACATGTTTTCAGTACCAGATCCCACCATAAATTGTTGTGTGCCCTGAAGTAGTCTTTAGAGAATCATGGCGCCGTTTAGTGTGACATCCAAAAGAAAGTCTTAGATTATGCTGAGGGACATATTTTTCGAGATTCTGACCTACTCATTTCATACATGTGATCAGCCTGGCAAAGTTATGTTGACATTCTGATAGGCTCCATTCCACAATATTGTACTGATGTAACATTCCTGGACAAAAATCTAAAGATCACAGTTGTTCACAAAACCCTTTGCTTATATTTCATGGAATGAAAAAAATCTTGCCAACTTTTTGATGATCTTTTCAAGGGCAACATTTCAAATGTAATATCCTTCTCTGGACATCGAACAGTATTTCAGTTACAACTGACTGGTCAACATTTGGGTCAGATCCCAGAACAAAACATTTTAAAAATAAAATTGTTCATGAAATGTTATAGTTTAATACTATCTGTAGACCTATTTAGACATAGCCAAAATGGACCAATTTATGACTAGATAAAATGAAAAATGTCATTGATTAGCCTAGAACAGCAACATAAAAAATACTTAGTCCCAAGGCAAAGCAAATGATATGCTGAAATACACTGCAGAAAAGAACAGAGACCACTTGGGAAATGAGTCACTTAGAGTCATATTTTCCAGTTATCTTAGTTAACCTTTTCTGTTTTGGAACATAATTTTAACTCTTAGAATAGAATTCTCTCTAAAACATACCATATGGCTCCTGCCTTTTAAAAAGATATGTATCTTTTCTTCTTCATGATTAAGGGCCATCATTATGAAGACTAATCACTAAGATGTGGTAAAGATGTAGCCATAAATGCAGATTTATATAATATGGGATAATATGAAATAAAAAGAAGAAATGTATTTTCCCTATAGCAATTGCATCAAACTTGATTTCCTAAAAATAAATAAAAAACCTCCCGACGACATCTTGCTTTTTGTTCATTTACCAATTTTCCATAAAAGTATAATGAAGCATAGGTAATTATATAATATCCTATGAAGTATAATGTAACTACTCTGTGTAAAATGAAATAGTGGCTGAATCCTGACACCATCTTCTTCCAAATGCTTTCACTGACCTCCGGTAAAATCAACATTGCCTTCCATCACTATCAATGACATGCGACTCATCCCTGGATTTCAAAACTATACCTAATTTCATGAACTAGAAGCTTATCCCCACTCTTCCTTCTCCATTGCACTAAACTGGCTTATAGTGTATATTTCACTTCATTTCAAAAGTATGTGATGGCATGAATGGGGGAAGACTTAGTCTACACAGTTTTCATTTTACTAAAAGTAGAAAGAGAACAACAATGTGTCTACTATGGAGCATCAAGTCTTAATTTTCTCCAAGTCCCATGTCATATTTCATTTTGAAGAAAACTCTGCACCTAAGCAACAATATTACGAGCAGATTCAAAGTCTCATATAAAACCTGTATAAGATCAATTTTCTCATAACTTCTATAATATATCACTTTTGAAAAACCCTTGTTCAGAAGTTAACTCAGATAAAAATTGCTATTAAGATGGAAGGCAAATATTCCCAGACACCAACACTGCTTCCTTATAGGAAATTCTACAATTTCTCCCCCAAAAATTGCAAATAGTAAGGGCTCGGTAAATGTTACATGTTATATTCAGCAAATATGTACTAAATATTTACTATTTTCTAGGCACTATGCTAAGTAGAAATAAGTAAAATAACTCAGCCCTCAAGGAGCTGATAACTTAGAGTGCTCAGTGCCTTAGTGAAAACATACGTGGTTCAGCAGGCTAAATTTGCTCATAAAAGTCTTTTGCAATCCAAAAGCATTAAGTCCAAGACTTTTTGCAGGAAAAAGATAAACTGCTTTTCAGTTGTTACTTAAGAAATATCACTGGATAGAAAAGCAAACTCCTTCCATTTAATAAAATGACTAATCTGCTGTCTCAAGTAAGGTATAAATCCCAGGACAGAATAAATTTTTTTTTAACATACAGTTGGCCCTCCATAACCACAGGCTCCGCATCCACAGATTCAATCAACCGTGGATTGAAAATATTCAAGAGATAAAAATAATTTAAAAATAACAATACATGGCCAGGTGCGGTGGCTCACACCTGTAATCCTAGCACTCTGGGAGGCCGAGGTGGGATGGGTCACTTGAGCTCAGGAGTTCGAGACCAGCCTGAGCAAGAGCAAGACCCAGTCTCTATTAAAAATAGAAAAATCAGCCCAGCATGGTGGCATGTGCCTGTAGTCCCAGCTACTCAGGAGGCCGAGGCAGGAGAATCACTTGAGCCCAGGAGTTTGAGGTTGCTGTGAGCTAGGCTGACGCCATGGCACTTTACCCCAGGTGACAGAGCGAGACTCCATATCAAAAAAAAAAAAAAAATACAATAAAAAATAATACAAACAATACAATTTAACAACTATATACATAGCATTTACATTGTATTAGGTATTATAAGTAATTTAAAGATGATTTAATGTATATGGGAGGATGTGCATAGGTTATACACAAATACTACACCATTCTATGTAAAATTTTGGTATTTGCAGGGGAAGAGGGATGAGTGGAGTAGAGGTATGAGGGGTCCTGAAACCAATCCCCCATAGATATCAAGCGACAATTTACAATGTGTAATTAAGTTCAGGTGGTCTAACATGCCCTTGCTTGTTCCATCGCCTTATATTACCTAAAATCTTGAAAGAATATAAACTAAGTCCTGGTTCAAACATACATGAATCAATTACTGTACTGATTGAATGATACTTTCCTTACTTTTTCTTTTTGAATTACGTATATATGTTCATTTTATCTAAGATTAGCATATGTTGATGTATTCCTATCCTAGAATAAAATAAAATTTAGAAATTAGCTTCAACCAATCACCTAGCTTAGTAATATTTATTACTATATAAGCTATAGTCCTTGCCACCATATTCTGGCCTTATTACTATATAGATAAACCCTTGAAGGAAACAGACCCCAGAAAGGTACAAGAGCTTCTTGCAATCACACATGCACACATGAGAGTTATTTTATGCCCTCATGAATGTGCTACCTCCACCAAGATCACTGCTTCTCCCCACACAGTGATGCTAACCACCACTCCCCTCTCCACCCCTTATATACACATACTCTCACTCTCACACTCTCTCTCTCTTCCAAACTCTTGGAATGTGAAAGGAGTACGGGCTTTGGAATCAGATACAGCTAAAGTCAAATCCCATCTCTGTAACTCAGAAACTCATTATCAAGTCCAAGTTCACTTGTGTTTATGTATTCCTTCACCACAAGAGAATTTGTTTTTGTTTTGTTTGACAACTTTTGCCAAGAAAAGTCATTCCAAGAGCCCAGGGACACTGAAAACCAAGTGTCAAGGCACCTAAGAGTCTCCCCTTTTTCAAAGTGCTTCCCTAGGATACATGAGGAGTATCTCCAACAAAGGTAGCGGGAGGCATTTATATGGATGTTTGGTTTATAATTATTTGGTAAATTTTTAATTTATGTTTTATGTATTTTTCTGTATGCACATCATATATTACAAAAAATAATAAGATAAAATGTAAAACAGCCTCCCACTCATTGTCATCCTCAGCAAAATGTACTTTCTATGAAATGATAAAAAAATGAAGACTTTCTTCATGCACTCAATAGGATACAGGATAAATAATATCCTATTCTGTGCGCAATTTAGCATAATTTACTCTCACTCAAGTTAGCTAAGCATTTTCTAAAAAATAATAATAACAATATAGTTTACATTTGTTTCCAATGAGGCTTCTTAAAGAACAAAGAAAATATTAAAATACGTTTAAACAATCCGTGATAAAATCATGGTGATCTACATAGAGCAAATCACCCATTATAAGTAAGTTATATATATGAAAGTGGTTCCCTTTTTTAAAACTCAAAGAAACTCTATAATCTGACACCCTAATAATTTGTGAGATTCTACATCCCCAGGAAAAAACAAAAGAAACAACTTCAAACAAAAAGTCACTACTGTCTGCCAAAGAATAAACTAAAAAGAAATGTCTCAGCCAAGAAATCAGAGTGGAACTACAAGCCCATACCAAAAATCTGCTACATACCTTCATCAATACAGTTTTCAGCAAGAGCATAAAGCTGAGGTGAGCGTTCCTCAAGCAATTGCTGGTGAATATTCACATATCTCAATGTCCACCATGGTAAGCTCTAGAAAAAAAGCACCACGTAAGCTAAAATAAAAGAACACTTTGGAAAACTTTTTATTACATTAACTGAGATTAATTCCTAGAATGTTTTTTTTTTTTTACGATCATGAAATTAAATTTAGTTCTCGATAAGCTTATCCATCCACTGCTGTTTTTAATAATAAGGCCAACATCCACTTCTATGTCTTCCATAGAATAACACCTCACCTCCTTTCTCTCAAAGCCCGTATTTTTTTTTAGCCACTTGGGCTTCCTGATGCCATTTCAAACTTACCATCTCTTCTTTTACAACGTGTGTTGCAATCATCCTGTTCTGCTGTGGCACTCTACAGCCACCATAACCCAAGTACACGAACCCCTTGTGGGGGTGATTTTCCCCTTGCCTGAACTTGCAGCACATTATATGCACTTCCCTTTGCAAACACATTCCACTATATTTATGTATGCATCCCTAGGTTTCAGTGTTGCCACCTATCCAACAAGATGAGAAATCACGTCTTACTCATCTCTGTATTTTCAAAGCAATGTGTTTTGCACAATCTACATAGTAAGATTCAGATATTCCCCAAAACTGGATGATACCTTCCACACCTTTGTGAAACCTCTTCCTTAAAGTCTTCTCCTCCTAGTGTGGCACAAATTGATCTCTCACTTCTCTGAACCTCTACGCTGTTCCTAGAAGTTGGCACCACCAAGTGAATAGCACTTGTTTTTAAGTGCATAACTCTGCCTGGACCATATATTTCTGAGGGTAGACACTGCATTTTATACATTGTCTTGACTAATGTACAGACTCAGCATATAGTAGCTTTTTCGTTCATTCTATGGTGCTTTTTCTTACTTGATCAATATCCTTATTTTAAAAAAAAAAGAAGAAAAAAGAATACAAATAAGAGACAATAAGCCAATATAGAACTATCTACAGTGAAGAGTGTAAATCTCTCTTCCACTGCCCCAATGCCATCCTCCTCCCTCAGAAAAATCCATGACAAAGGTTTATATTCTTCCAGACCTTCCTCTATGTATGTGCATGTGTGTATGTGTATGTACGTGTACAAGTTATAATAGGTATTTTTGATAGGCTCATTATAGTACAAAATATGATCATGTACCAAATCATCTACATTAATTTTAAGTATGTTATTTGAATTATATTACATGAAGGTATAAGAATTTTTTTTTTTAATAGCAGTACCAACTAATAGGAAATCACACTTAATTACCAAAAATCAATTTTTTTTTCATACAGAGACAGGGTGTCACTATGTGGCACAGGCTGGAGTGCGCCAGTGGCTATTTATAGGCATGATCATAGTACACTATAGCCTCAAACTCCTAGACACAAGCAATCCTCCAACCTCAGCCTCCCAAGTAGCTGGGACTGTAGGCACACACCACCATGTCCAGCTCAAAAGCATTTTTTTTTACTTGAACTTAATTTCTTCATTGATTAAGGGGTTCCCGTCTAAATTGCTACATACCACAACTGTTACAATGATGCAACCACAAATGAACTATGACAAAATCTTTTCTAATTATCAATGCTGTTTCCTCAGTCCATGTAAGGAAAGGTAGAATTATCTAATAGAAAGGAAATTTCAAATCATTTTTAATTGAATTCTCAAAGGTGTTGCCTCATTTTCATTCTTTTCCTATCTCAATGGATAATCACGTCAGTCTACATTTCAATTATCTGTCCCTTTATCTGCTGTCAGCAATAAGTGAGTCAGGTTTGGCAGTGTATTCTTTCCTTTTCTAGACATGGGAATTTAGATACATCCAGGCAAGAAGACTGCCCTTTTACGAAAACACGACACAAGATGCTGACCTCTTAAAAACTGGATCTAGAAATTAACTCGTAACCCAAAATCTCTATATGAGGGGAAAGAGTGTGAAACAAATATAGAAACGCAACCTATTTTCTACTGGAAAATATAAAAGACCTTGTCTATTTGCCAAGAATTGCTTAACAGAAAATCTGAGGCAGTAATAAAAAAGCAAACTTGACGCCTTGCTTTAAACAGTTTCCAGATCATATCTCCTGATTACTGCACTTAGTACAGAATGGTCTGATTGAAAAGTCACACCAGTCAAGAACTTCTAGATGACAGGGAGAGGTATTGTACTCACAAGGCACCCTGTTTGCCAGCTAATCTTGTTTTATAAATATGGAAACTGATATTCAAAGACATTAAGTAGCATAAGATCACACAGCTGTTAAGTGGCTGAATCAGAAAATTCTGGTCTGCTTTCAAAGCCAAGACTCTTTTAACTCAACACTTACATATTACTACATATTACTAATTCTAGCCTGTTTACTTTACAGATTAAGGGGTGAGGGAAAATCGTCTTCTTTTATAGTTCCACAAAAATATTATTATTAATATAATAAACAGCTTGTTACATTTCTTAGGAATCAGGCTACTTAGAAATTAATTTAAAAGGTTAAAAGTGATGCTTCTTTATCATTTTATCTTCATTTATCAAAGAAGCCTTTCTTTTTTTCTTTTTTAGAGACTGGGTCTCACTCAGTCACCCAGGCTGGAGTGCAGTGGCATGATCATAGCTCACTACTGCCTCAAACTCCTGGGATCAAGCAACACTCTCATCTTGCTTGTGAAAGCAAGCCCTTACACAGTACAGACCAAGTCTATATTGCACCTATAGAAATATTAGGCTTCTCAGTGATGAAAGCCCTGACTTCACCACAATACATCAGTAACAAAACTGCACTTGTACCGCATGAATATATACAAATAAAAAATAAATGAGAAAAAAAGAAATACTGGGTTTCTTAAAAATCTTCAACCAACACTTAAAAATTAGGAGATTTCATATAAAATTTAGATTTACTATTTCTGACACGATGGGTCCTGCATCAAACCAAGTTGCAACAATCAGAGCAGGAGTCAGGAAGATACAGTCTGTGGGCCAAATCCAGCCCACCACTTGTGTTTACATAGCCCGAGAACTAAAAACAGTTTTTGCATTTTTACATCACTGAAATAAATCAAGAATATTTCATGAGATATGAAAAGCATATGAAATTTAAATTTCAGTGTCCATAAATAAAGCCTTAACTGGGACAGTCCTCATTTGTTTACGTATTGTCTATGGATGCTTTCACAATGCAATGCAGCAGCGGTGAGTAGCTGCAACAGAAACTGCACACTGCATTGCTCACAACCTCACTGCACCTTCTAAGACTTTTTTCTTCACCTTTGCTTTCTTGTGGTTTTGGTCACCTCCTGCTGCATATTAGCTTTCTGTGAGTATGAGTATTTTTCCTCACTAGTTTATACAAAGGAACCACTTAACAGATGCTCAACAAATGCTCTACTGAATCCAACCCAAATAACAAAACAACGTAGAATGTGACCCAGAAAACAATAATTACGAATCATTGTGTTTTGGTCATTGCTCATTATACTTATATGAAATTCATACAAGACTATGAAGGATATTTTTAAATCTACCTTGAAGATCCTGAGAATGAATATTTATACACATACACACACATACAAAAATCCTACTAAAGAAACTCAATATAATCCCATTTTATACTAGATCAATCTTATCAGGGAAGAAAAGTTTTTGGTTATTTTCAACAGATTTTGAAATTAAATACCTAGAAGAAGACTTAAAAAACAAAATATACCAAGACATGTCAGCATCACACCTATAATTTGGTGTTAATGAGCACAAAAGTCACACCTCAGTATGAATTTCATGGATCCTTTCCTTGCCTCACCTGAATAGCTGTCAGTTTATGTCTCACATTTGCCAGGATAATGCGTGCTAATAACAGTAGTACAGGCTTTGAGGTCAGGCTGTATATTGATTCACCGTCTAGAACCAGCAGGCTCAGAACAACTGCATCCAGTCCCCTGACCTGAAAAAAAGTTTGTAAACTAAGATGATATAATTTAACAAAATATTAACCTTTATATATCTTATAATAATAAATAGATTTTCTAGTTAATTCAGCTTTGAAACAAAGGCACTGATCTATTACACAGCAATTGCCACTGGACAGAATCATAACATTGCAAATGCCCTCAGATATCTACAAATCCAGGCTGCCCTGACAGATCCCCACCCATCTGCTCAAACTTTAGACGGACAGAGAACTCAAGAAAGTGCTAGCATTGAAGAATCCTCACGGCATCACAGACTTACTTACTACAAAATACCACCTTGATAAAAAGTGCCCTTATGTTATTTACATTAAATACTTTATTTGGTATTATATTAAACATCTCCATTTCACTTACGCTTCACTAGCTGGCAAATGTCATTACAAAGCATGTGTCCATGTCCCAATTCCTATCAAGCCAAGCAATCAACAAGTTCTTACATATCAAATGCTGAACAGGCAAACAACAATGGACCAAAACAAGCAGAAGGATACAAAAAGGATTTTCAAAGGATGCCTTGAAAAACTCACTTCTCTGCTGACAGAGATTTTTCTATAACTGACAAGGCATCTGTGTTTCTAAAATTTGGACTGCAGAATTTTAATAGCTACTACAAAATAGACAGCAGGAATCCTTAACAATTAGCAACACGGGCTCTAAAGTCACAAACACATTGTAACACCTGACCGTGTTTCTCTACTTCTTCTTAGTGTGTAGGTATGTGTAAATTTTTCCTAGAAATTTTATGCTGATGAGGCCTCAGTTTCATCAATTATAAAATGAAATAACTGAACCTATACCTCGGAGGGTTCTTGTAAGGATTACACTAAATAATCCAAGTAATGCCAGGGCCTGGGTCAATACTGAACATTTTGAATATTGAATATTTGAATATCGAATAGTTTGAATATTGTTTAAAGTATTCAATAAAGGCAAGAAGGAAATAGCTGTGGGTCCATCCTCTATCCTACTTTCATCATCATTCAAGAGTGGAATAGAGAAATAAAGATTTAACGTGAATTACCACCACCAAACACCAAATAAAGAGTTCACTGTTACCTCCGTTAAGGGTAGAAGGAATTAAACAAAAAACATTTCAATAAGAAGAACCATTTTTAAATTATTACAACTGCCTCGGTTTTAGAAGTGAGGAAACATCCATAAAAGTTAAGTGAAGCCCAGTTCTTCCAACTCCCAAATCAATGTTCCTCCTACCACCCCACGCTGCCTCCCCACAGATCTCTCTACCTCTTTCCGACCCTCCGCAAGGCCCAGGGCTGTCTAAGCATTAGGAGGGCCACAAGGACAGGGCCAGGGTGATGTCAAGCCTTCTGACTGGCACCACATCACGGTGGTGTGGGAAACTGAGATATAGACACTAGGAGAGGATCTGGTTTGGACAACTTCATCATGAGTTCAATCTTCGACATGATGAGTATAAGGTATCTTGTGAGAACCCCAAGTAGAGGTACTAAATGTGCAGTGAATATACTGACTTGAAAACTCAAGAAAAGAAGTTGCCTAACATACCCAAACTGGACCTGCAGCCTCATTGAATCATCTTCTAAATTCAGATAGATATAACAATCTTATTTCCTAAAGTCCAGGCCTAACTGGTGAAGCACAAGATGTAAGGCATGCCTTTAAGATAAAGAATCCTTATCTCAATCACTCTGAGACAAGAAATACCTGTTCTACCACAAATTTCAGATCATTATCTTCTAAAATGAAATCCCTAAATATAAAAAATAAGTAATTTAATAGAACAACAAAAATTATAAAAGGAGATACAATATGATATACTACCTGGATATCATTACCTCTGATACTCAAGCTAGGTTGTTAGTACAAAGGAGATTTACTATTTAAACTGTACATGTCTCATATGCTCTTTCAAATGTTTGAGATAGTGCCAATAAAAAAGTTAAAATCAAGGACTTAATCCAAGTTTCCTATATTCTGACCTGACCCCCATCAAGTCTGATCTTTCACTGGTACTCCAGCAAGCTCAAAGGATCCTCTTCCCGCAAACACCATGCTCCTCTCTTCTCTAAATTTCTACTCATATGACTGCACCTAGAATGTACTTCCTCCTCTTCCCTACCTATCCATTTCCCAATAACCCTTTAGGTTCTATTAATAGTTCAAGATCCACTCCCAGCTAAAAGGTCTTCTTTAACAAAACCTAGTTTCCGCAAATCTCTTTGTTAATGTAAATATCTCTTATGGACTGAACTTCTCATGAAACCTATTTCTGTACTGCTTTGAATTTTTACCTGAATTTACAGGTGCTTCTACACTAATAAAGCAGGATGAGTACTAGATTTGCAATCAGAAAATGTGGATTTCAATCCCATAGCAATAAGACCTCTGACAAGTCTCTTTCACTGTGAGCTTCAGTCTTCTTATCTATAGAATACCTCAAATCTGTAAGGACCAAATTGATAGAACACGTGTGAATTACATACCAAAGTACACATCAGTTCTCCCTAAGTGACTCGCTAAGCTGATGTGTACGATATGTGTACACACTGTGTTTTACACATTATGCCTGCTTTTGTATTTCTCTTTCCTCCCCACCATTATTAACACCAATCTATCATAACTCTATTCCATGTTCATTTGCTATTTCTAATCCTGAGAAACCGGGCAACAGTAAACAGTAAAATATATATATATATTTGACATATATATATATGACTATGACTGTTTGGTGGATTTCTAACCTATACTATTGCGCCATAGAAACCAGAAACTGTTTCATACACAATGAGAAAGGGAAATAAATGTTCCATATAAGTAAATTTCTAGATAACTAAAGTTTTTCTCTTTAAGTGCCATAATCTTTGGGTTTTTTTTCACCCTATTTTGGATGAAAATCCTTATAAAGTATAGATTATAAATTTTTTTCTTAGATATAAGATAGAAAAGATCTTTTAACCTTTCAATAATGACTTAGAGTCAGCATTATGAATTTCAACTATTTTATTGCAGTATCTATTGTGACTCACTAAGCTGATGTATACGGAGCTAATTATTGTCTTACATATTACGCCTGCTTTTGTATTTCTCTTTCCACCCCACCATTATTAATACCAATCTCTCGTAACTCTATTCCATGTTCTTTGCTACTTCTAATTTTGAGAAACCAGGTAACAGTAAACAGGTAGGTTCTTTTTTGCTACATAAGCTTTAGATGCTAAGGCGCCCTTTTCCAGGCTAAGTGATGGACATCTATGTTCAAGATCACCAAGGTAGCCAGATAAATCAAAGTTCTTACTTCGATTTAAATCACACTTCTTTTGTAGATCATCTCATACTCACCAAGCCCTATGCGTATATGCTCAAAAATTCCAGAGGAACTCAAATTCTATTGACAACCTACTTACACAAGTCAATAATATTATCTTCACATATGAATGATAATTGTTACCACCATGTAGCACCTCTGTTGTGCCAGGCACTTTAAGAAACTATTTGTAATGTAAAGGAAACCACCCTGGGAGCCATTTTAAAGCACGGTAGCAAAACTTACCTGCAATAAAATTAAATAGATTTCCAGATTTGCTGCTTTGCCAGAAAAGATCCTTATGTAACTGTGATGATTATAAGCAACTGGGTGGCTGGTGCAACTGTCTGTGGTTTAATAAAAAGAGCAGCTAACAGACCTCCATAAAATGGAGAATATCTAAAGAGTAGTTTGAAATTGACAATGGAACTTCTGGAAATATTTGAAAACCTGATCAACGAAAAAGCATTCTTAGTAGTTTTGTGCAGGCCACAAAGTCATGTTTCTTTCCTACCTACTACTCACTCCAGTTAATTAAGACTAACTCCAGTTAATTAAGATCTGTTCATAAAGAACAAATAATACAACATTAATTATATATGACATTTTCAAGAAGCCTACCTCACTGAATTGCTGGAACAAAACAGATGGCAAAAAATCCTGAGGGTGTAAATCAACAAGAGGCCCCGTCCAGTTACTCTGAACAAAAAGTTGCAAACTGCTCAAGCCAAGTAGGAACACCAGCTGTTGTCTGCATATAAAAATGGTCAGAGAAATAAATACAAACTACTATCATGGTATAATCTCAAACACATCATTTCATATTAGTTTTATTAAGAAAAATATATCAACCAACATTTATTGAGACTATCCTAGACTATCCTAGAGTATTACCAAAAAAAATTCTGCAACTTAAACAATTTAGGTCTGCAATGTCCAATATTATAACCATGAGCCACATGGTTAAATTTAAATTAATTAAAATTAAATAAAATTTAAAATTCAGTCCTTTAGCCACACTGTCCATATTTCAAGTGCTCAACAGCCATTATCTGGCTACTGGCTACTATGCTGGACAGTGCAGAAATAGAACATTTTCATCATTATAGAAATTTCTCCTGATTTAGGTCCTGATCGGACATTTGTAACTTTTTCTTGCATTCTATTTAATGGTTCTGACACTGCCACAAGATGTATGGAAAACTGACTTTATACAAAAGAAAACCAACAATAAAAAGTTGTTTCTAACATTTTACTGATCCTGTACCACCAATTGCTAGAACAACAACAAAAAAAAAACCCTAGAAATTTGAGCGAAACCTCTATTTTTCAACCCTGCTTTGGTTTAAGACAGGGGTAGGCAAACTTTTTCTAAAAGGACAGATATGAAATATCTTAGGCTTTGCATGTCACATGTGTTTGTTTCCAACACTTTAAAAATGTAAAAACCAGCTGGGCATGGTGGCTTATGCCTGTGATCCTAGCACTTCTGAGGCTAGGAGTTCCAGGCCAGCCTGGGCAATATAGTGTGACACTATCTCTACAAAAATAACAAAATTAGCCAGGGGTGGTGGTACATGCCTATAGTTCCAGCCACTTGGGATGGTGAGGCAGGAGGATCACTTGAGCGCAGGAGTTTGAGGCTGCAGTAAGCTATGATGACACCATTGAACTCTAGCAAGACCCTGTCTCAAAAAAAAAAAAAAAAAAAAAAAAGTAAAAACCATTCTTAGCCACTTTGGCCTACCAGCCATAGTTTGCCAACCTCTAGATTCAGACCTAAACAGGCGGGGATTCAACTCTAGCAAATAACAGTCAGGGAATCCTGCAGTTTCATCCTGAAGACAAAGTATAAGCAGCCACCCTTTTCTTCCCATATCCGCTAGGCCCTTCCTTAAAAGGCTGTAGGCCCTTCCTTAAAAAAAAAAAAAAAAAAAGGCCAGGTGCAATGGATCACTCCTGTAATCTGATCATTTCCAGAGGCTGAGGCCAGGAGTTCAAGACCAGCCTGGGCAACACAGCAAGACCCTGTCTCTAAAAAAAAAAAAAAAAAAGAAAAAGAAAAAAGAAAAACAAGCATACAAGCCTATGGTAGCCACAGCTCTGGATGCAGTGCAACTGAGGCTAGAGCAAGGAATAAGCAACACTAGAGAAAAAAAGTGACCAAAAAAACCTGTTTGTAATCAGAAGTTAGGAAATTTGGGAAAAAAAGGTGTGTGGCAAAATCTTAAAACCTTAATATAACTGCCCTACAGGTGCACACCACCACACCCAGCCAATTTTTCTTATTTTTTGTAAACGTAGGGTCTTGCTATGTGGCCCAGGCTGGTCTCAAACTCCCAGCCTCAAGTGATCCTCCTGCCTTGGCCTCCCAAAGTGCTAGCATTACAGGTGTGAGCCACCATGCCTGGCCTGAAATGTCTCTTTTCAGCTTTCTGTAACAAGCTAGAAATCTGGTCTACCAGTGAACACTGCATTTGTGTGGATGTGCACCACAATGCTAGTTACTATGATAGTGCACACATATCAGAGAGCAAAATATGAATCAGGATTGACAATTCAGAAATGTAAACCACCAGTAAAACAGGAAAATGAAAGGAAGGATATTAATTTAAAAAACAAAATAAAAAGGGCATAGTAGCATTCTTTTGTAACCTCCTTATGGATATAGGTTATGTCTTAATCATCTTCACAGCCTCAATACCCAGCCCAGTTTATTTGTTGAAAGACTAAATGAAGCCATTTCCTAGAAAGAAAGGTAAAATAAAATTGCATGCATTTATAAGATAATTAAAACTTGACAAGGTGGCCACAGATAGTAAACATAGAGGTATCAACCCATGACAGTAAAATATAAGCCACTGAAAGTCTTAGGTTTCATTGCTATGTAACCATCTACTACTCTTAACCCTATAATATTACACAAATTTTGATGGAAGAAGAGTTCCACAATAAAAACATTCAGTTCTCCGAGCTCTAGAACGGAAACAAACTAAAATATAATAAAAGTAATTATAAGTTAACACTTAGCAATCCAGAAATAACAAGATCGAAGTAATTGTTTTCAAGTTAAAAGGAAATAAGATCTGAAGTCTTGTCTATGGCTAAAACCCATCAGATCTAGCACCTGGAAGCTCAGTGTGTTAGCAGTTAACACTCAATTATATGCTGGTCTCATATATGAAACTCTTTTATCCTTCACCACTTTACATTTTGATTCTGGATGGTCTTCTGGACAAGAGTTTTTACATAGATTACTGGTATATGATGAGTCCTGAGTAAATGTAAAGCCATATTTCTCAACAACTGCTAAAATCAGTGCCCTACAATATCACGGTGCTATTAAATGTATTCAGAGTCTGTTTCTCTATGAAAGTTTCAAATAAAATTCTACCTTTCCGTTTTGTCCAGCTCTGCTGAGTAATCCAGGAATGTCACTATCTGCTTCTCCAGGTAGCTGTCAATCTTTTCTTCAGCCATCATTGTTGAATTAAAAATATTTTGAGTCAGAGAATTTAAGAATATGGCTTTAAACCTCCCTTCTAGTAGCAACTGCAGGAAAGATGCACTCTCTGTAATATAAAAATTAGTGCAGTAATCCAAATGAAACATTTTTTCCATATTGTAAAAGATAACACTATTAGGCAAATATACCATTTTAGTGTACAAAAAATGTATATACTTATAATGCTTGCTGTACATTAATCACAAGGTACTGAGCAAATCTCCATCATTCTACAAATATCATCTCTCCAGAAATTAGAAGCTCATCCATCTTGATAATGAGCAGCAAGGTGGAAGTCAGACCTCAAAATAATATTCCTCATTTGTAGATATTGTTACCCTTCCACACAGAAATTCAGAGATTCCTACTGACAGCAGAAAAGTTTCCTTAGTCAAGATTCTAAGACTTTTCACAGCCTGGCTCCTCTTACCCTCACTGTTCTCCCTCATGAAAGTCAATCCAAGAATGCTGGTTCAGGCTGGGCGCGGTGGCTCACGCCTGTAATCCTAGCTCTCTGGGAGGCCGAGGCGGGCAGATTGTTTAAGCTCAGGAGCTCGAAACCAGCCTGAGCAAGAGCGAGACCCCGTCTCTACTAAAAATAGAAAGAAATTAATCGGACAACCAAAAATATATAGAAAAAATTAGCCGGGCATGGTGGCGCATGCCTGTAGTCCCAGCTACTCGGGAGACTGAGGCAGGAGGATCGCTTGAACCCAGGAGTTTGAG
>CAUYRB010057318.1:0-87326 GCA_963574695.1 Propithecus perrieri
ATTAATAAGCTCCATTTCTCCCCCCTTCTAGCACTGTTACTCTACTCTTTGATTTTATGAATTTCATCCCATATAAATGAAATCAAGCAGTATTTGTCTTTCTGTGACTGGCTTATTAGTTCACTTAACATAATGTCCTCAGGTTAAATGATGTTGTTACATATTACAGAATTTCCTCCTTTTTAAAGGCTGAATATTCTATTTTACATACATACAAACATGAGTATTTTCTATAACAGATGACTTCAGACCTTTCTTTTAGGCACAGATTGCTTTTTAAAAATCAAATCATACCAGAAGGCCAATATTAATACAAATAAACACGGAGTGGCCATTTAGAACACAGTTGAAAGGTAGGATAATATTTGGCAAGAACTTACCCCTCATGTTAGCATTCATGCCTCCGCCTATGGATCCATGGCTGTGACCATGCCCATGGTCACTGTGTCCATGTATATGGTGTGAATGGCTGTGATCAGATGAGTGACAGCTTCCTTGAGAAGCTCCATGGTTATGGCTATGAGCATGGCTAAAGGCACAGATACCAATAAGATTTACTATCAGCCCTCCAACGGAGACTGGCTAGCAAAAGGGAGAAAAGAAAACCTTTAAATTTGTAATTTTTAAATAAACATATTTAAAAGTTATTATATAGCTATATATGTTTTTCTGTTTACAGTTTTGAAAGTATGTACAGTAAAACTTCACTAAGTTCAGTAAGTCCAAAATTTTAAAAATGTGAACTGTAGAATATTTTAGAAGAAACATTTTAACTTTCAAATATCAAACAAAACTGATAGGTAGAGGAATTTGGACATACTCTAGTTTAAGTGATTAAGAATGATATATACTGGGAGGCTGAGGCAGGAGGATTGCTGGAGCTCAGCAGTTTGAGACTAGCCTGAGCAAGAGCGAGACCCCGTCTCTACTGAAAACAGAAAAAAAAAAAATTAGCCAGGCATGGCTGGTCCCCTTGTAGTCCCAGCTACTTGGGAAGCTGAGGCAAGACGATACCAGGAGTTTGAGGTTGTAGTGAGCTGTAAAACCACTAATAGAATCGTATTAAAATACTATTTTGCAATTTGTTTTTCACTTAGTACATCTTGTAAATATTTTTCATGCCAGTATATACAAATATACCTCATTCTTTTTAATAGCTGTATAGTAGTCTATTATATATTCTAGCTGTATATATATGATGATGGCACTGCATTCTACCCAGGGTGACAGAGTGAGACTCTGTCTCAAAACAAAACAAAATAAAAACAAAACAAAACAAAAAGAATGATATATACTTGATTCATGGCTTATATATAAATAAATGATACAAAGTTTTGTTTTGTTTATTTAAATAAAGAGTTTGAAAGTATTGCTTACTAGTGTAAGTATACACTGTACCTTAAATCTTGTTTATATTACTAGGTAAATTTGAACAGTTTGTATAGCAATGACTATGATTTATTAATGTATGAATTCCGAATACAGTCTTACTATGTCTTAAATATAGTAAAATTTTCCAAAGTAAAAAATGTACAATGAAAAAGCAAATATATAATAGTAATCTCCCATTTTTGTCTTAATAAAGTGAATGAAATTATCTTGATTTAATGGTGCCACAATAATACTCCAAAGAATAAACTCCTTATTAACATACATACACATATACCTTTTAAAACCACTACTACAATCATATTCTAATACTATTTTGCAATTTGTTTTTCATTTTATAGTATTCTATTATATATTCTAACTGTATATATAGATATACCTCGTTCTTTTTTTTTTTTTTAAAGGCTGGTCAAGTGGAGCAGTGGGAGTGGAGAAGGAATACTTCATTCTTTTTAATAGCTGTATGGTATTCTATTATAACAAATTTAATTATTTCTTTCACTGGGGGACACTGGATTATTTCCATTTTTTCCACTTTTATAAACAATAGTATGATGAATCATGTACTTTATACACTTGTGTGAATGTTTATATATGATAAATATTAAAGGTCAAAGGATATGAGCATTTAAAAATCTAGGGTATATTTCCAAACAGTACTTCAAAAACATTTTACTAGTGTCTGTTCCCACCAGTAAGACTCAGAACTGCTTTTAGTCATTCAACAATTAATTGCTGATTGCCTACAAGTCAGGTGCTAGAATTTATGAGTTATTGATACACAATTCAGGTCCTGAAGATACTTCTATCTTAATTGTGGAAGAATGACAAATTAAACAACAACTGCAACTCAGTGTTGCTAAAAGAAGAATGCACAAAATATAATCGGAATATAGAGAAGGGGTATCTAACAAACTCTGAAGAAGGAAGAGAGGGATGAAGGGAAAATATTCCACCAGAGGAGACATACAAGCAAAATCTTGAAGGAGGCTTAAGGGCAGAAGTGAGGGAAGGACATTAACAACTACAAGGAATAGCACATGTAAATTTTGGTGGTATAGGGAGCACATTAAAAGTTCTTATAGTAATAATAGAATATATAGAGTGAAGCCTTTAAAATTATATTTTTTTTCTGATTTTCTCTCTAACATTGTGCACATTTACTCAAGTATTTAAAAACACATCTTTAAACAACATTTAATAACCTGTATATTTTACAATGTCATCTAATATTTTGACTATTAAAATATTAGAGAAAAAGGATTGTTTGATTTCTTTTTCTTTTTTTTAAAAACAAAAAACAGAGTCTCATTCTGTTGCCCAGGCTGGAGTGCAGTGTTGAGATCATAGCTCACTGCAGTCTCAGACACCTGAGCTCAAGCGATCCTCCCACCTCAGCCTTCCAAGTAGTTGGGACTACAGGCCGTGCCACCATGCCTGGCTGATTTTTAAAAACTTTTTATAGGGACAGGGTCTCCCTATGTTGCCCAGGATAGTCTAAAATTCTTGGCCTCAAGGGATGCTCCTGCCTTGGCCTCTCAAAGTGTTGGGATTACAAGTGTATGCCACCACATCCTGCACATTTATTTTTTATATTTTTTTAGAGACAGGATCTCTTTTATGTTGCCCAGGCTGGAGTGCAGTGGCTATTCACAGGTGGGTTTATAACACACTACAGCCTTAAACTCCTGGGCTCAAGCAATTTTCCTGCCTCAGCCTCCCGAGTAGCTGAGACTACAGATGTGTACCACTGGGCCTGGCTTCATCTTAACTAATTACATTTGTAATGACCCTACTTCCAAATATTTCATTTTTGTAGAGACAGGGTCTCACTATGTTGCCAGGCTGGTCTTGAACTCCTGGCCTCAAGTAATCCTTCTGCCTCAGCCTCCCAAAGTGTTAGGATTATAAGCGCGAGCCACCACGCCCAGCCAGACTGATTGATTTCTAAGAGTCAACAGTATATGTAAATAACAAGATAGGAAGTTATTAATGTGTTGATTTAAGTAAAAAATAAAACCTTCCCCTATCAATAACTATAAATAGTTAAACTTTGACATGGAAAAAACTTTATGAGTAGAAATTCAAATAAAAAAATAAAAAGACTTACCGTTAACATGTGTGTGTCTAATTCTGGAGGATCAATCAATCTAGCCACTGACTCCATAAACACAAAAAAAGCTATTACTATTAAAAAAAGTCCATTAATAAATCCAGAGAGAATTTCTATTCGGCCATACCTAAAAACATAGAATACTTTTTAGAAAAGGAAAATGACAAATATTTTAAAAGTATAAACATTATTACTTTATAATGAGGAAACAAGTCCAGATTTTAAAACTACTAAATAATAACATTAGAAAATTACCATTATTTTAAATATTATATTAATGCTGGAAGGTCTTTCTGTACATATAACTCCTTGTTAAAATTTTATATATTCATCAAAGTCCTTTAGTGTTCCTCTTACACAAAGCCTTTCCTAATTTTCTAGCAAGGAGTTATTAATATTAATGTTTCTCCCTGCTTTAAACACTTGATGCCTTTATCTCTGTCATGGCACACAGATTCTGCTTTGTACCAAAATCTTTAATATTTTTGGCTCATCCATCTTTCAAAATATAAACAGTTGAGAGTAAGAGCTGAATTTATTAATTTAGAGTACATGTTATCAAAATGTCTCACAAAAAGGGATTCTAGTATTTGCTGAAATGAATTATTTGCTTAATGGAAGGATATTTTCATGTATAGCCACTTCAAATTTTGAATACTCTTTCTAACAGCAAAGATGTGAATGACCATGGACATTCCATTGCCTCAAAGAAACATGTTGAGCAAAGAACTCAAGATTTTAACTGAATTTTGCCCCCTGACTAAAAAGAGGATTTGTCAGGGAGTATAATCTTGAATTTACTGCCATTCAATACTTGTCAAACACTTGGTTCATATCCCCTTATCTACTTCAAATTAAGGAAAAATGGAGAGCTGAAAACTATTTGTATTAAAAGTAATACAATTTTATTTCCTAAAATGGAATTTGCACTTCATATTTTTTTATTATGCTTTATCACCTTGATAGTGTACCTACCCATAAGAGAAAATCCGAGTGGCTTTCCATCTACTCATCAGAGCAGCAAAAAGTCCCATAACCAAAGCAGAGCAGTCAAAGAGCATGTGAAATCCATCTGAGATCAGACCCAGACTATTGGTCAGCACACCATAGAATAATTCCACAAAGGTAAAAAGCTAAAAATATTAAAAAAAAAAAAAAAAAAAGGGAGGAGTATGTTGGGAAATATGTTTCAATAGAGATTTATCAGAGTTCAATCATGACGATTTTAATCTTTAATTACACAAACCTTAATTGAACATCTGCTATAACTTTGCCTTTTTAGGTATTTAGTGGTATTTCTGGTACTTATACCAGAAACCTCATTTCATATAAATTTTGTAAGAAACTAAGATAAATCAGATATATTTATTTTATAAACTATTTAAAAGGACAGTTCTTTATTTTTACATCTGTAAAAAATAATAAACAAGGCTATAAAATGTTAGCAATCAGTGGTCTGTAGTGAAATCCTATAAGGAGTAGATAAAACTCCTTAAATACCACTGTATTTACCCATTTGAAAGAGCATACTAAATGAACACTTCTAAATGCCTCAAAAACTTTACACAAGTAGTCTGAATATGATCCTGTAATTCTGTTAGTACTTAGAGAAAATGTAAATTTTAGCCCATTTCTAATTATCATAAATTTGGGAATTACTAAAATTATACCAGAACTGTTAAAATTAAAATACTAAGCTTTTAAGATATGCCACTAATATTTAAAAATCTTACCAGATTCAAGCACAAGAAGTAAAAGATCTGCCTAGAGTCACTTTCCTCGAGAATTTGTTTTAGTGATTCCTTAATAAACCTAGGGATTGATTGAGAGCTATGCTGGAAAGCATCACCCATGAAGTTATAAAGAGGTGTTCCTTCAGGAGAATATCCAATAAGGGTACCTTTCTGTCCTCTCTTAGAGGGAGATGATAAGATGTTGGCAGCTACAAAAAGAAAAAAAAAAAGGATATTACAAAAGGTTTAAAAGTTTAAGCTATCAAAAACCAACAAGGTAACTGTCAGCACTAAATGCAAACACTGGAGAATGTCCCAAATTAAATAAAAGATTTGATCATCAGAATCCATAGAGAGAAATTTGTTAAAAGAAAAACAAGGAAGAACATGCTTACATAAAATGAAGAATACCGCACTCACTACCACTCCTCCAGATAGGACATGTTCAGTGCTCTCCTGGTGTGCTGCTTTGTTCATAGCCCGAAGCTGGTCTGTTATTGGATGTGTCCAAAAATTTCCAAAAAGGAGAGCACTAATAAAAATGGGAAAGGATCCATAGCGAGCACACTTGGAAACTTCCATTTTGACTGAACAAATGGAATCCACATAGAAATCCAGGATCATGACAAAAAAGATAACCGTTGTAAAAGGCATAATGAGAGAAAACCAAGACTCGACTTTACTCTAGAAATTAAAAAAAAAAAAAAAGTCAAGACTATATGGGTATAAAGTTCATATCTCACAAGATGCTTCTGTTAATCTTATGTATAAGCAGATATTCTCGTGATTCAATATGTTTCATACCAAGACTTAAGAGCTACAAGATATTGGCACTTCTCTCCAGTATTCTCCAAAGGATTAAAAAATAAAAAGCATTGGCCAGTCATGGTAGGTCACACCTATAATCCCAGCACTTTGGGAGGCTGAGGTAGGAGGATTGCTTGAGGCCAGGAGTTTGAGACCAGCCTTGGCAACACAGTGAGACCCCATCTCTACAAAAAACTGGAAAAAAAAAAAAATTAGCCTGGCATGGTGGTGTACACCTGTAGTCCCAGCTACTGAGGAGGCTAGGATGGGAGAATCACTTGACCCCAGGAGTTCGAGGCTTCAGTGAGCTATGTTTGTGCTACTCACTGCACTACAGTCTGAACGGCAGAGCAAGACCCTATCTCGAAAAACAAAACCAAACCAAACCAAAAAAGGATTATTGTTTAATAATTTGATAAATACTAAGTGACCCACAATCCTTAGGCCTAACATGTAGTTTTTAATTGTTGTTTCTTCAACTGTTTCCTTTTGATGACAGAGCAAGACTCTGTCTCAAAAAACCAAACCAAACCAAACCAAAAAGGGATTATTAATAATTTGATAAATACTAAGTGACCCACAATGCTTAAGCATAACATGTAGTTTTTAATTGTTGTTTCTTCAACGTGATTCCTTTGGGATGTGAGGAATATGTAAATGTAATAGTATTTGATTTGTATGTTTTATTTTTTTTTTTTTTGAGACAGAGTCTTGTTCTGTTGCCTGGGCTAGAGTGCCGTGGCATCAGCCTAGCTCACAGCAACTTCAAACTCCCAGGCTCAAGCAATCCTTCTGCTTCACCCTCCCAAGTAGCCGGGACTACAGGCATACGCCACCATGCCCGGCTAATTTTTTTATGTATATATATTTTTAGTTGTCTAGCTAATTTCTTTCAATTTTTAGTAGAGACGGGGTCTTGCTCTTGCTCAGGCTGGTCACGAACTCCTGAGGTCAAACAATCCGCCTGCCTCGGCCTCCCAGAGTGCTAGGATTACAGGATTACAGGCATGAGCCACCACGCCCGGCTGATTTGTTATGTTTTATAAACAATAAAATTAACTCCAAAATATTGTTTTAAAAACTACAGAGAAAAAGCAAAGATATTTTAAAAGCCATTTTCAACCTCGAATTAAAATAAAATACAATACCAAACTAAAATACTAAACTAAAATTTTAAATAACAGGAATTCATTTTAGTTCTACCAATAAATTCTTGCTCTTACCTCAGTTGTCACAGAAAGAACAATGACCCATGGGCATAAGAGAAGAGCAGAAACAAGATGGGATAAAGCTTGAAGACGTTTGGCTCCACCAACATCTATAGAGAGCTTTCTGGAAGCTGTATGAAAACCAACTTTACAACACAAAGCCAGTACTAGTAACAATACTCCACCCTGTAAGTAAAATTAGGTAAGTCTCATTAGAAACACATATAGTGCAACACTCAAATATGTGATATTTGAAGAAACAGAACTAGTATGTTTTTTCCATATCCTCACTTAACTATTAAATGGCAGGCAATACTGTAAATTACTGATAACCTACTTCAAATGTACTTTTATAGTTAGAGTTCCTATAACTTTTCAGAATCTTTTCATTCCCTTAGCAACAAAGAGAAGAACATACCTTGTGATCTGCCACACCTAAGAAGGCAATGGCTGTGTAAAGCATGTGAGTTAGAGCACTGTCATGATGTCCTTCAGCTAAGTGAGTTGGAGTAAAGGTAAAAATTCCAAAAATTATCTCCTTGAAACCTGAAGTTCTCCTGAAATTTTAGCTGCATTATTTTGGGTTGAGTATACACTGGTCTGGGGGCCCCAAACCTGACTACCCTCAATAACATGTTTCCCTTAAAAACAAAGCAAAACAAAACAATATAACATTTAATTCCAGGATCTCATTTACAAATTGGAATGCCTATATTTCAATTATTTTCTCTAAAACAATTATAATAGTGCTTAAGATAAAGTTGCTACATTTCAGTAGTTAACTTCCAAAAGACATATGCATACATACTGTAAGTAGTACAAAGGGACAAAAGCAAGGAATCTCCTTGGATCATTCCTGTTCAGTGAAAGTGAGGTTGCCCTCTTTTAGTGACATGTAAAATCAGTCCTAAATCTGTCTTTTAGGTCACTGACCATATAAGCCTCAGGAAAGGAAGTAGCAAGCAAAAGGGGTGGGGAGTGGGGAATAAAGGTTGTATCACAAGCAACTCTGAGCTTTTTCAAAATCATGCTCCTCTCTCATTGTAACAAAGTACTAATAAGTTTTAGGGCAGTGAGTATCAGTATCTAGAAGAATCAAAACTGGTGCTCTGAGTTCTGCTGAATAGTATGGGTAAAGGTGTGTGAATAGGAGAGAACAAAGCTCGTTCGTAGAGTAAAATGAATAGTCATATTTGACTAGAAAGTTGGGTTTACACAAGGGAAGAGTGGAGGCTGAAGTAGAAATAATTTGGAGCAAGAGGATAAATAACAGGTAAGAGAAACTGAATTTTTTCTTTCAGGCAAGAAGATGCCAAAGGTTCTGCATTTAGAAACATTTAAATTGCAAATTATAAGGTAGCAAAGAGATTAGGTTGAGAGGTAAATCATCTATTTTTTTTAAGCACCAGACCACTCTAAAATATTCTTTCAATGTCCTTAAATTTCTGAAAACTTAGGGTACCGTAGAAGATATTGAGATGCTATAAAATATTTAACTTAGAATTAATTTGTTCATTATTTGAATACTGATTTAGAACATCTACATTAATCTATGAAGGTTTTATTCATCGCTGATCAGTTTAATTCATTTACTCCCTATTTTCCCATTCTGGCAGTCTTCTATTTTTCTGTAAGACTTTAAATAAATCTCCCATCTATTGCAAAAGGATACGGTGTTCAGCCATTTTAGCCATGAGATCATCATTGTCGAAAAGCAATAAACAGATCACAGCAATAATGAAAAAAGCAGCCCCCCTTGTCTGAAAATAAAGAAAACAGTACTAAGGATGACTTTTTCAAGAGTTGATTTTTAAGATGATAACTATACAAATATTAAAGAAAAGCACTTTTTTCCAAATAAATACTTAAAGAAAAATAACATCTGACATTAAAGCCCTTATATACATTTACAGTATTAACAGAAAGATATAAAAGTAAAGAGATCTAACAAATTCTGCAGAATATTTTAAGGGCATTTAAGACACATAATGTTGACAACTTCAGTTATCTCCTTGCTAGCATGGCTAGGCATGTTACTATGAACAAACTATTACTGTTTATAGAATTAACCTTCATAAATCTTACTTTACTTCTGTTTGAAAAGCCCAAGCTAAAGTAGCTGAAGGATAATTAGTAGGAATTTATTTCACTTTATAACATGCAAGAGATACAGAATATTCTAGTTACTACTTCTCTAGGGAAAAAGAATCAAGAAAATTAGCAGTCAGACCCCTATCCCTAACCCTAATATTAAAAATAAACAAATAAAATTATGTTCTCATTCCAGGGAAAGGATTTGACAAAAGAAAATTATAGAAAGGACATATTAGCCTAATTTATGTAAATATTTCAGAATGTTAGGTATAAAAGCAATCTAAACTAGGTGTGGTGGTTTGCACCTGTAATCCCAGCTACTTAGGAAACTGAGGCAGGAGGATTGCTTGAGCCCAGGAGCTTGAGACCAGCTTGGGCAACATAGTGAGACCCCATCTCAAAAAAAAAAAAAAAGGCAATCTAAATAGCATTATTTAAACTGCAAAGTATATGGAATAAGGAAGAAAAAAAATAAATAAATAGTGTTACATTCTATAGTTAAAAATTTACAGATATAACCCTGTATAATACATATGCTCTTAATATATAACACATGTTACTACATAAGTGTATCATATATACTTATAATGGAAGTATCATATAATACTTCTATTAAGTAAAATAGAATGAAAAGTGAGGATACTATTATATTCATTACATGTTTACCACTGCACTGGATAAATTCTCTGTTAGTGTGGTGGGTATTATGACAAAAGATAGTATAGTATACATAAAAAATATAATTTGAAATTTCTTAAGTTTTCATTGAGTTAGGATATGGCAACATCAAATCTGGAAAGTATAATTTAATCTTTTGTTAACGAAGAGGGCAAATGAGAATTTCATAATGCTTAGAGTCATAATTAAGGAAAAAAAAAAATCACAGAATCCTGGACAGATGCCCTGATTCATTTCTGATGCTAATGAGAAGATATGCAGGATGTATACTCTCATTTCTTTTTTTCTTTTGGAGACAGTCTCACTGTGTTGCCCTGGCTAGAGTGCCGTGGCATCAGCCTAGCTCACAGCAACCTCAAACTCCTGGGCTCAAGCGATCCTCCTGCCTCAGCCTCCCGAGTAGCTGGGACTACAGGCATGCGCCACCATGCCCAGCTAATTTTTTCTATATATTTTTAGTTGTATAATTAATTTCTTTCTATTTTTAGTAGTTACGGGGTCTCGCTCTTGCTCAGGCTGGTTTCGAACTCCTGAGCTCAAACAATCCGCCCGCCTCGGCCTCCCAGAGAGCTAGGATTACAGGCGTGAGCCACCGCACTGGCCAGTGTGTGCTATATCTTTATCTAGTCTTAAAAATAGAATCAAAGGAAAGAAAATTATCAGAAGAAAATAAGAAGGGACATAAACAGGCAATTTACAACATAATTTAAAAACCCCAAAATGTCCAATAAATATTTTTAAAATGTTCAGCTTCACTATTGTCAAAGACTTAAAAATTAAACCTGAAAGGACATAACAGTGACTTACCATTTCTCATCTATCATAAAGGCAAAGATGAAACAAAATTACATTAAATTTTCATGGTGACCAAAGAGTATAATTTCATTTCAGAGTATTTTGGGGATACAAACATTTTGGTTACATAAATTGCTTTTGTACGGTTTGAGTCAAAGTTATAAGTGCACCAATCACCCAGAAACTGTGCATTGTACCTGTTAGGTGTGAATTTACTTATCCCCTACCCCAACACCTGTTTGATTTCTGATGAGTTTTATTTCCATATGTGCATATAAGTGTTGTTCAATTAGTTCCAATTTAATGTTGAGTACATGTGGTGTTTGTTTTTCCATTCTTGTAATACTTTACTTAGAAGAATGGTCTATAGTTCCATCAAGGTTAATACAAGAGGTATTAGTTCACCATTTTTTATGGCTGGGTAGTACTCCATGGTATACATAGATCACATTTTATTAATCCACTCATGTATTAATGGGCACTTGGGTTGTTTCCACATCTTTGCAATTGTTAATTGTGCTGCTATAAACATTTGGGTGCAGGTGTCCTTTTTATAAAATGTCCTTTTTTCCTTTGGGTAAATACCTAGTAGTGGGATTGCTAGATCAAATGGTAGGTCTATTTTAGTTCTTTAAGGTAACTTCATATTACTTTCCATAAAGGTTGTACTAGTTTGCAGTCCCAACCATGTATGAGTGTTCCTCTCTGTCCTCATCCATGCCAGCATTTGTTATTTGGGGATTTTTTGATAAAAGCCATTCTGGAGTTAAGTGATATCTCCTTGTGGTTTTGATTTGCATTTCCCTGATGATTAGAGATGTTGAGCATTTTTTCATGTGTTTGTTTGGCCATTCGTTGGTCTTCTTTTGAAAACTTTCTGTTCATATCTTTTGCCCAATTTTTAATGGGTTGTTTGATTTTTTTTTCTTGCTGATTTGCTTGAGTTCTTTGTAGATTCTAGTTATCAGCCCTTTATTGGCTGTATAGCATGCAAATATTTTGTCCCATTCCGTAAGTTGTCTATTTGCTCTATTGATTGTTTCCTTGGCTGTGCAGATGCCTTTTAATTTGATCAGGCCCCATTTATTTATTTTTCTTGTTGCTCTGATTGCTTGTGGGGGCTTCTTCAAAAATTCTTTGCCTACCCAATGTCTGTAAGAGTTTTTCCAACATTTTCTTCTAGAATTCTTATAGTTTCATGCCTTAGGTTTAAGTCTGTTATCCATCGTGAATTAATTTTTGTGAGAGGTGAGAGGTGCAAATCCTGTTTCAATCTTCTACATGTGGCTGTCCAATTTTCCCCATGCCATTTATTGAATAGGGATTCTTTTTCTTTTTCCCAGTGTATGTTTTTTGTTTCGTATGCTTTGTCAAAGATTAGATGGTAATATGATTATGGCTTTATATCTGGGTTCACTGTTCTGATCCTTTGGTCTATGTCTCTGTTCTTGTGCCAGTACCATGCTGTTTTGGTTACTATAGGTTTGTAGTATAGCTTAAAGTCTGATAAAGTACTGCCTCCCTATTTGTTCTTTTTGCTTAAGGTTGCCTTGGCTATTCAAGCTCTTTTCTGGTTCCATATGAAGTTTAGAATTATTTTTTCTAGATCTTCAAAAAATGATGTTGGTATTTTCATGGGGATTGCATTGAATCTGTAAATCACTTTGGGTAGTATAGACATTTTAACAATATTGATTCTGCTGATCTATGAGCATAATATATTTTTCCATTTGTTTACATCCTCTGCCCCATTGTTTATGGGGCTGGATGTTCACCCAGTTCCTACTGAATTAAAAACAAATATACCCCAAAATTCCCTAGTCCTCCTAATACTGAGATTTTACATATTCAAAATCTTCACTAACAACTGTGGTGGGCTGAAAATTATTATTCAGCCCCCAAAAATATCCATGTTCTAATCTTGGAAGACTGTGAATATATTCTTTTACATGGCAAAAGGGACTTAACAAATATGTATAGGTCAAAGATTCAGGGAGGGGGAGATGATCCTGGAGCACCCAGGTGGGCCCAATGTAATCACAAGGGTCTCTGTAAGTGGGAGAGTCAAGTCAGAGGAAGTCAATGTGATAAAAGCAGGAGTGTTGGAGCAATGCCAGGGAAAGACCAGGAGCCACGGAATTCAGATGCCCTCTAAAAGCTGAAAAAGGAATAGAAACATATTCTCCCCTAGAGGCTCCAAAAGGAATGCCTGCCAACACTTGATTTCAGCCCAGTGAAATCGATTTTGGACTTCTGATTTCCAAAACTGCATGAGAATAGATTTGGGTTGTTTTAAGTCAGCAAGTTTGTGGAATCTGTTACAGTAGCCATAGGAAACTAATACAACAACTAACTCTTCCAGGGTGTTGGTTGCCATGTCATGTTTAATAAGGGCAAACCAAACATTCAGGTCCTACGGGAGGTGGTATGGTTCAGGCTGAGCTGCCTCCACTACTGCTCTGGCTTAAAGGACCTTCTCTGTGCTTCACTTTCCTCATTTGTAAAATGGAGAGGAGGAAGATGCTAATTATAGTACCCAAATGAGTTAATCTTCTTTTAGAGCATGCTTGGCACAAAGCAGTGAGATACGGATATATATAGATATACATTATAAAAGTTGTTAGAATGAAAATGGAGTCACTTGTGTTAAAAAACCCTGCCAAATAGAGCCAGGGAATGCCATAAACAGAAGATTCTCGTGCACACATGCCTGATAACAAGAACTATCACAAAAGACTGCAAAAAAACACAATCTTGCACAAAGGCCATCACAACCTTACACACACACACAAAAAAAAAATATTTCTGCAAGAACATCTGCCCAGCAACTGCTGTCCAACTTCTGATGAGTGCCACCTTTGTTATTGATTTTTGTAGCCAAGGATAATCATCTCAAAACAATTATGCAATCTTCCTTACTTTCCTGTAAAAACCTTTGTCTTCGTTTATCCAAACAGGCTTCCATAAGAAGAAGCAATCACTTTAAAGGAGATTTTCCCTTACCTTTTTGGTAACTAGCCTAAGAAACAAAAATTTTACATTTTAGCAAGATAATTTCCTGTGTTGTCTTAATTAGGTTTTTTGACTACTTAGGAAAACTGAGCTTCAAAAGGGTTAAGGTTTCTTTTTACATCTATGTAACTTTCTCTATTACTTTTGAAGTTTTTGATTATCACTCTGGTTAAATGAACGACTATTACGTCACAGCGACCAGTGATCCTGTTTTGAGGAGGTATTTTAAACCTTTTAGCATCTTGATGAGATTCCTCAGTATCAAAATTCTAAATTAAGTCTTTTTGACCTAGAATTAACTTTGGAATTTTCCAGGCAGGTCCCTGGAAAGCCTCAAAGTATATGTCTCTCATTTTAAATGATTAGTCTTATACGGTAAATTTTATGGGAAACATTGTCAAATACAAGTGATGCTAGATCTTCTTTCAGTTACATTTATGGGCATGTTATTCATATAAATGCCCCAAAATTATATAAATTCATAGAAATCTAATATATTATTAGTCATAATTTCAGTTATGTTAAGATGTTGTATGCCACAGAAATAACCAACTTTCCATTCAACTGCTGATTATAACAAACTTCCATCAGATTTTTAACCATGGCTATTCTCGAACTCCTGGCCTCAAGTGATCCTCCTGCCTCAGCCTTTCAAAGTGCCAGGATTACAGCATGAGCCACCATGCCCAGCAAACCATAGCTATTCTAAGTCTCTTTCATCCATAGTTTTGATTCTTCTCTAAAAGCATTTGCAAGCAGATTCATGGAAAGACTCTAACATGTACTCTTAAATACAGTTTCTAGTAACTTTAAGATCAATGGACTAAATCAAATTCTTTAGAACTCTAATGAAGAAACTGATAAATTCATGAAACTGGTAAACAAGATCAAGAAGAACAAAAATTAATTACATGAGATTAAGCAACTGATGAAGGTAACATTTTATGATTTGAAACAATGTTGGTTCTTTATGCAAATGTTTTGTTTTCCAGATTTAAGAAAGTTTTCTCTCTTAAACTATCTGTAGCTTACAGCAATTTGGTAAAATATACTTTTGTGAACAAAAGTGGAAGCATTTGCTTTTTCTCCCTATTTGTTCTCTCCCAAATTCAGAATCTGTCAGTATTCGTACGGCAACATGGTTATTTGCATAAGTCCAAAAGGAACTTGCTCTCTCCTTAAACAGGATACAATTGGAAACATTGGTTATATTACCAAGGTTTTGACTGTAATATCATACTCGAGAATGTGCATACGATGTCTGGCGTCAGGGGTTTCCAGCCTTACAGTAAGTGAGTAAAAGCTGTCACTTCCTGGCAGTCACAGGAATCTTACAACTGTAGGTAAAATCTAAAGTCTGCTTTGGTTTTGCTTTCTACTCAAGAGGTTTTGGAATCTGAGATTCCTATGTGATCAACATAGAAGAAAAAAGTTACATTTCAAAGAAAAGCTATAATGCACCTGTTATTAGATTGCAGCCCTGTGCATTGTTTTTGAGCCCTTGCTATCTACCTATAGACGGGACTAGATCCTGAATTCTTCTAGATTCCTTGAATCCAACTTTCTCCATGGAATTATTGAAAAATGGGAACTGCTCTGTTCCTGAAGCCCTATAAGCTGAAACTAAATGAATCTTAAGGGACAAGTCTCGTGCCTGATATATGGGCCACACCCAGAGTTTACCAAGCCACCCAATGCCATAACCAGAGACATTCAGACTGCAAACCAGAACAAGACATTGATGACTTCATGCTGTGGGCAGCTTTTCCCAAGATGTCAGAGTAAGACTCCATATCATCATGAGAATCTGAGCCCCCTTAATGCTACTTTTTTCAGTAGGCAGGATAATGGTGTAATTGAAATTTCACAATCAGTACCTTTTGCTGGTAACTTGACAGAACCTGACCTAAGAGATCCGTTAGTCCAGGATCTCTTAGGTCATCTAGACTTAGTGGGTGACTTTGGCGACATCTCTAATATAACTTGCTCACTCTCTGCCTTACTTACATCCAGTCATGAGATACTAGGTGATAAAATTGCTCTATATTATCAATTGTTAAAATAAGGAAATGTCTGTGCTATTGCTCATGCTATAACCAACTCCAAGAAGGACAGCCAGTAAGTTGAAGGACAAAGTGTTGGGGTAAAGAAAGTGACTCTTATTTAGAAAGCCAGCAAACAGAAACGTGGCAGACTGATGTCCTAAAGAACCACCTTAAGTTAGTATGAACTTTAGGCTCCTTTTTATGTCACAGGAAAGGGGAAGACAGAGGAGTGGGTGCAAGAGATACCAAGGACTGCAGACATCTGTGCATCAGGGAGGGTCCGAGGAGGTTGTAAAACTTCTTCTCTCCGGGTCACTTAAGTTTGGAGGACGAAGGTTATCGTCACTTGAACCCGCAGAGGTTCAGAAGCAAAATGGAGCCAGTTACATGAAGCTTCCCTTTCGTTGTTACAGTACTACGTGTCATACCTGCATAAATTCCTCTGGAAAAGTTAAGATCCATACACAATATAAGAAAACAGGTTCATTCCAGCACCAAGGGACAATCAAAACCTAACTACAGAATGATAGACCAGTGATGCTTTGAAGAGAAAGATCTTAATCAAAGGGGGAAATATAAAAGCAATCGGAATCAAAAGGAAATCATGTGTCTTAAAAACCCTGATGCATAAAGCCAGGGAAGACCATGAAGGGAAGGATCTCATGCGCAAATGCCTGATAACAAGAACTATCAAAAAAGACTGCAAAAACAAACATCCTTGCACAAAAGCCATTTCAATGTTATACAAAAAAATACTTCCGCAAAGATATTTGCCAAGAAACTACCTGTCCAACTTTGAACTGACATTGCCCTTGTTATTGATTTTTGTAGCCAAAAATAATTATTTCCAAACAATTATGTAATCCTCCTCACTTTTCCTTTAAAAACCTTTGTCTTCCTTAACCTCCCTGAATACACGCATAGTTGTCTATGGCACGTGTATTCCCATTGCAATACCTATTCCCTTTAGACAGTCTCCCTCTCTGTTAGTTAGGTTGACAACATGTATTCATTAATACCTATGATAGAATGGCATTTGATGGGTTTTAATGTCCCTGTTCCATTAAATGGAGGTGAAATTCAACAGGGATAGTGAAAGGGAGATTTCCCTAGCCCAAAACCACCCCGCAAGTCCGTCCATCCTCCTCTATGACCTCCCTCCTGCCCAAAAGCACCCTTCGTGCCCAGGAAGATTGAAACGCTGAATTGGTACCCAGGTGGCTGCACTGCTACTAACCCTCTTTCCCTGGCTTTCTTATAGGAAACCTAAGGAAACTACAGTGTCCACAAGAGTAGACAAGCACAGCTTCACAGGCCCAGACGGGCATCATGCATTTGCCCATTAAGGTGCTGGTGCTACCACCACTATTTCTCCACCACCTCTGAGCTGGACAGGGGGAGACATGGAGATGGCCCAGAAGCCATGGAAAGCTGGTTAGGGTGACCAGGAGGCTGACAGTGACCAGGGAGGTCCAATGGCATGGTGCTCCCGGGCCTCCCAGCAACTGGAGAGGGCAGAGAGGGCCCCATGGAGTCCACAGGGAGAGGGGCCGAAATGCAGTAGCAGGCATTCAGCAGGCAGCAATTTAAGGGCATTGATAAACCTGAGCACCAATAAACATAACAGATGCCAGCCAGTAACTCTGTGCCAGGCTTAATTTAGTCTTTACATCTCTGGATGATGAGACATTTAGAGGGTCCCAAGTGGCCAGGGCATCAAGGGGGTGCTTGAGGGTTCTGAGACAGGGTTTACTTACCATGAGGAATGGAAGTATTCAACTTTTCAACAATTAGTATGGCTGTAACAGTAGCTACCTGCTGAATTTCAGCCTAATGTAAAATTGTTTTACATACTGCAGTGGGTATTGAAGATTGGCTCTTTCAGTATCGTTCTAATTCATTTCTAGTATTTGTTTTTTGTGTTATAGTATCTTTTAGCTAAAAACTATATTTCCCAGACTGCTTTGTAGCCATCTTGCAGTTAGGGTTCCATATATAACTTAGGTTCCTTCACTCAGATGAACTTGCATAAGATTATAAATCAGGACTCAGTCCTGAGGAGAAAGTAGAATGTGTGCAAATCATGGCACAGGCGATGTGGTCCTGGATCCGGAGCCCAGGATAGCAATTCACCAATGGAGAGGCCACATTTCGTGGTGACCCAGTCCTGTAGTGTGGTTTTGAAAGCTCAGCTTACCATTTATTTTATTCAGAACTCCCAATGACTCAGTGTGATAGCTAGACCCCTTGAAAATTTCCTTTGAGCTATAACCGGTTAAAGTGGATACTAATATCTATAACTGAGAACAATAACCAAGTAAAAGATACCGGAAGTGAAATTCAGGAAATAGCTCCCAAGAGAATGTGGAATCTGAGCGTGAGCTCCTGACTTGCTTAGGTCCAAAGGCAGGACAGATCCAGCTGCTTTCAGACCCAGGAGCACACAGCCATGCCACACAGTGGCGAATTGGGGGAGTATGGGGTTAGTGGTAAGCGGTGTTCGGCCCCAAGTCTATCTCACGTAACCCGGTGTATACACGAACTCATCCTGTGGTCACTTCCACAATGCGTAAATGTACACTCAGAATGGATACCCTTGGCAAGTGGCAGAATCCTCAATTTTTCCAGGTATGAATTCTCCTGGAATACACTCTCGCCATGAAAAGAGAAATCAGTACCACCATGGAAGATGTGACGGATGCAAGGTAGCAGTCCCTACTACAAAATCTGTTTAACTCTCCTGTTTTACCAGTACCTGCCTCAAGAGAGCTGATCTTAGAACAGGGCTCTTCGACCTCAACACTACTGACATTCTGGCTGGATAACCCTTGCACTATGGAGTGTTTAGGCAGCATCTCTGGCTTCTAGCCGCTAGATGACAGTAGCACACCCTCCCAAGTTGTGAGACATTGCCAAATGTCCCCTCGGGGACAAAATTGCTCTTGCTTGAGAAGCACTGAATGGCATGAAATAAGCTTAATCAGGGATTGGTTCCAATTACAGCTGCTGTGCCAGAAATGATTTCTTCACTAGAAAGAGGCGCAATTCTCATTGAGCCTCTTTGGATTTTGGAGGCAATACGGACCATAGCTGGGCATCCTGCTCCTGGCACTCACGTCGGAAGGCTCCCAGCATCGAGTGGAGCCTGGAGCAAGACATGGCTCCAGCTGGTGCAAGCCACTCCGACCTCTGACCCTCTGACCCAGCTCCAAGTGTCTGGGGAAGACAGGATGCTGCATGGAGCCCCGAGAGGAAAATAAGACCAGAAATAGCTCTTCTCTTTTCAAAACAGCTCCTGGCTTGCTCCTGGGCCCTGTGGAAGCCCCAAAAGACCATGCTACATGAAATTCCTGTCATGTACTCCATGTTTTCTGAATATTGATAAATTTGGGTTTTTATAATGACTGTCTGAAGGAAAATCTGTTCATCTACTCACAACACTTCTGATGCCCTGTGTAGGTTTTACACACCAAACAGTTCTCCATTCTCTGTGGGCACCAACTAGGTGTCCTATAATTCAATTCAATTCCGACACTAACTCCTCAGGATTAGCCCAGGTCCCATAAATTAAGGGCTCAGTCCCAGGAAACTGCCCCTACTTTAGATGCCAATCACGAGTATTGGTCCCCAGCTTACCCACACTTCTATCCAACTTAGCTACGATTCACAAGTTCCCACAACTCCTTTCCCAGAGTCAATAAATTGCTAGAACAGCTCACAGAACTCAGGGAAACATATTTTTTACTATTCCCAATTTATTATAAATAATATTATAAAGGAAACAGATGAAGAGTTACATAGGGCAAGGTCTGGAAGGGTCCCAAGCACAGGAGCTTCTGTCCCCATGGAGTTGGGGTGCACCATCTTCCCAGTACACAGAGGCATTCACCAGCACAGAAGCTCTCCAAACCCCACTGTTTGGGGGTTTTATGGAGGTTCCATTACATAGGCATGATTGATTAAATTATTGGCCACTGGTGATCAGCTCAACCTTCAGCCCCTCTCCCCTCCCAGGAGGTTGGGGTGGGGCCAAAAGTTCCAACCCTCTAATGAAGTGGTTGGTTTCTCTGGCAACCCCAACCCCATCCTGAAGCTACCAGTCATTCGTTAGCGTACAAAAGACACTCTTATCACTCCACAGACTCCAAAAGTCCTGGAAGCTCTTGTGTCAGGAATGTGGGGTCTAAGACCAAATATTATAACCAAAGATGTTCCCAGCACCCCTATCATTCAGAAAATTATAAGGGTTTCCGCAACTCTAAGTCAAGAAGCAGGGCAGAGACCAATGTATATTTCTTATTACATTAACATGACACCATGCATCAGGTCCTGAAGGCGCAGGTAAGGTCCATGAGCAGGAAGCACCTACACACGATGCATCCCCACCTCTCTCAACACACACCTGTGGCATCTTGGGAGGCAGAGAACACGTGTGCCTCTCCTCCTACATCATGCAGTGCCTCTGGTTTGCCTGCACTCCTAGAACCTGAAAAGCGGATTCTTACAAGATCACTTTTTCCAACTTCCTCTCAGGACAGATTAGGAAACTGGTAAGAGGTGTAGTCACTTCTCCCAAATGTGGGAGGCAGGACAAGAACTCCCCTGTTCATGGTCTTTTTGCAAATTTGGAGGGAGAGAGATGGTTTAAGATCCTCTGGGAAGAAGTGATGCTACATCCCACTTTAGCCCCTTAACATTTATCATACCTAGAGAAAGAAAATTTATCAATGTGTTGCATTTCATAACATTGTTAAACTGCTAGAAAAAGAGAAGAAACTTTGACTATGCAACACAGAACCTTCTCCTCAGTCGGGATCTGTTACATTGCTCTATCCCTAGATGGTTTATTAGCTTTTCCACACTTATAGGAATCCTTATTGAAATCCAAGATAATCACAAGCACACTTTGTCCTAGATTTATTTAAAACTATTATAAGGGAGTACATCAGAATTATGAAAATAATTCTTCGTGCAAGAAATTAAGGGTAAGATACACGGGCTTTTTCTTTTAAGATAAAGTACATCCCCCTTATCAGCAGTTTTGTTTTTCATGGCTTCAGTTACCCCCAGTCAACTGTGATCCAAAAATATTAAATGGAAAATTCCAGAAATAAACAATTCATAAGTTTTAAATCGCACGCCATTCTGAGTAGTGTCATGAAATCTTGCGCAGTCCTACTCTGTCCCACCCAGGAGGTGAATTATTCCTTTGTCCTGTGTATCCACGCTGCCTACACCACCCACCCATTAGTCACTCAGTAGCCCTCTGGGTTAGCATCGCACATCATCATCATAAGAAGGGTGAATACAGAGACAGAGACCACATTCACATAACTTTTATTAAAGTGTATTATTATAATTGTTTCATTGTATTATTAGTTATTGTTAATCTCTTACTGTGCCTCATTTATAAATTAAGCTTTATTATGGGTATGTATGTATAGGGAAAAAACATAGTATATATAGGGTTTGGTCCTAGTGCTGTGGTTTCAGGCATCCAGGAGGGATCTTGGAACGTATTTCCTGAGGATAAAGGGGCTACTGTACTAATGCAATTGCACAGTCCGAGTCACCTGATGAAGTGACTTCATCACCTATGAAAAATAACATTTATAAATTTCACATAAAATGTTCTGGTCTGATTACATAAAACTTCAAGGTATTTTCCAAAGAGTAAAAATATTAACATTCCAATTTATTTTATCTCAATTCCTTAACCTTCAATAGCATGTCATGAAAATATTTTTGGACTTCTCCACAAGGTGGGGCTACTCTCCAAGCAATTCTGTAGCTAAGGAGGGATGCACAGTTATTTTAGAAATGTTTCATTCTACCGTGTCACACATGTTAGCAGTCTGGAGAGGATGGCTCTTTAACTGAAACTCTAGGAATCATGAAGTAAGGGAAAACATCAACATCTCTAGCACCATTCTGGGAATGGTAACTTCTCAGTCTCTGCCCGTTCATGCACTGAGTTCACAGCTTGCCTTCGACAGCTCCCAATTCTCTGCAACTGCGCTGGAAAAGCCAGTGGGAGGGACATGGACACACATCACTTTCCCATCTCTGTTTCCAGGGATGGGCACCTCCTTAGCCCCTCCATCCATTCAGCCCACTTAACACACTTCCACCGCCGGGGTGGCTTATAAACAACAGAAATTTATCTCTCTCAGTTCCGGAGCCTGGAAGTCCAAAATCCCCTGTCCCTCACTCTCTCATGCCGCAAGGACTCTCAGCCTTTCTCACAAACAGACCTTCCCAACTTTCCTCTCTCCCCTCGACACTCTCCTCCTCCTTCCTCTTTCCTGGCTCTGGCCGAATCCGCCCCCTCACCTGCCTCTGCAGCTCATTGCCGGACTGGCAGCTCCAAATTCTCCTTGGAGGGTGGAGGGAATCGTTCCAGATCTCTCACATCGGTACCCTGGGTCCCCGGCCAGGCCAAATGGGATTCGACCCATCTGGACGCATATGGACGTGTGAGATGAGCCGGGGACGGCCACAGCAGACAGTGGGTCCTAAGAGTTACAGAACGTAAGGATTCCGAGGGGCTTCTTCCCTTTATCTTGTTTTGGCCACTGGAGAAGAGTCTCACAGAGGAGCCCGCGGGAGGGAAGGGTGGAGAAGTGACTCCCCCAGAAAACATCTCAGGTTAAACCACGGTTCTGGCCTGACCCCTGAGGGAAGGGGCTGCACACATAAGGTCCACTGGGGACTGAGGCAAACAGCTGGTGCAGTTTTGATGCTCCCGGGCCAAGCGTCGTCCCCAGTGAGAGGAGGATACGGAGCACATTCGTGCACAGACACACTGCGGCTCCCAGCTGCTAACGGCACCTCACTCCAGTCCTCCAGCCGGGTCTTCAGAACCAAGAGAGAGGCCTCACGCCAGAGCCCAGCAGCCCTCACCACCGCTGTGCTGGTTAACGTCAGGCGTCGACTAGGCTAGGCACGGTACCCAGATATTTAGCCAAACACTAGTCTAGATGTTGCTATGAAGGCATGTTTTAGATGAGATTTACATTTAAACCAGCACGCTCTGATGACCCTCCAGCATATGGGTGGGCCTCATCCAATCAGTTGAAGGCCTTGACAGCACGAAGACGGAGGTCCACCACAGAAGAGAAAATTCTGCCTCGAGGCTGTCTTTGGACTTGAGCTGCAACATCCACTCTTCCCTGGGTCTCCAGGCTCTGTGTGTGTGCATGTATGTGTGTATATATGTATATGTGTGTGCACGTATGTGTATATATACAGACAGTGATGTGCCCCATAGCAACATTTCAGTCAATGATGAACTACACACACAACGGTGGTCCCGTAAGACTATAATGTCATATTTTTACTGTACCTTTTCTATTTTTAGATGTGTTCAGATACACAAATACCGTTGTGTTACAATTGCCGACAGTACTCAGTACAGTAACATGCCGTACTGGTTTGCAGCCTAGGTGTAGAGGAGGCTACCCCAGCTAGGTTGTGTAAGTGCACCCTGAGATGTTCACACAATGACGAAATCGCCTAGTGATGCATTTCTCAGAACCGATCCCCGTCATTAAGCGACACAGGACTGTGTCAGTCGATCCTCAAACAGCACAGGACAGGTCCACTTACATGCAGATTCTCTTCTGCCTCTGCCACCCCTGAGGCAGCAAGACCGACCCCTGCTCTTTCTCCCCCTCTCAGCCTACTCGACATGAAGACGACGATGAAGACCTTTATGATGATCCACTTCCGATTAATGAAATGAATAGGAAATATATTTCTCTTATGATTTTCTTAATAACATTTTCTTTTCTCTAGCTTACTTTACTATAAAATGTCAGTATATGATACATATAACATACAAAATATTAATATGCTATTCAGTTGTTTATGTTATTGGAAAGGCTTCCAGTCAACAGTGGGCTATTATTGGCAGTTAAATTGTGGATTTAGGGGGAGTCAAAAGTTATATGTGGATTTTTGACTGCATGGGGGCCAGTGCTCCTAACCCCCGTGTTGTCCAAGAGTCAACTACACACAAACACACACACACACACCCACACACACACGTTTCCACATGCACGCTGTATCGGTTCTGTTTCTCTGACGCGCCCTGGCTAGCACAATGACTGCCACCTGGTCCCAGCACTGTACTCTCTCCCTGCCAGACTCCTCTGCCCTGCGCTGGCTCCCATTCCACTCCCAGCAAAAGCCAACATCTCCGCCGAGGTTTCCCGGACCCCGTCCCATTGACGCAGGCCTCCCAGCCCCCGTCACCTCCTGGACTCATCTCCTGGTCTCTGTCCTTGAATCCCTCCCTCCAGCCACACTCCACTCAGGGCATTTGCGCCCAGTGTTCCCGTTGCTGCAACGGTCCTCCCCTATGTCTGCCACGCTCGATGCCTACACCTCCCGCAGGTCCCTCCTCAAGCGTCACCTTCCACCTGCATCACCAGGCCCCCTCCACCACCGCCTTCAGGCTTTCAGTCCCCTCACCATACACACTTGAAGATCCACACCCTTCTCCTTCCTCCTCCTCTATAGCATGGCTCATCTTCCAACATACAAATGAAATGGGTTTGTTTAATGTCATGGTTTATCATCTGGAGCGTAAGATTCACAGGATAGGGATTTTGGGTTTGCTTCCCAGCTGTAACCTCCAAACCCCTAACACTGTGCCTGAGACATAGTAGGTGCTCAACAAATACATGTGGCGTGAATGAGCCCCTTCTTGGTTCCACACCACCCCCACCCGCCCCAGACACTCCCCTCTCATCAAAACAATGCTAAAGAATGGTTATTCTACCCACTGTCTCCCCTTGCATTCCTCACTCTCTCTGGAACTCACCCTCGTCTGGCTTTTGTCCCTTGGCTGCACTGAAACAGCCCATCGGGGCACCAGGAACTGCACGTGGCTACGTCCTGTGGGAAGATCTGTCTCCGTCTTACCTCTCGGCTACTCCGTCTTCTCGAAACACCTTCTTCACCTGACCAGGACATTCCCTCTCCTGACCCTGCTCTGACCCGCTGGCCTCTCCTCAGTCTCCCACCCCCCAGACCCCTGAGGTCACGCTGGCTCAGAGCCCGGGCTTCAGCCCCCTTCCCCATTCACTCTCAGCCCCAGATGACCTCACTGATCCCCCAAATTCCCATCTCCAAGCTGACCACGCCTCTGAACTCCAGACGTGGACATCCAACTCCCGGTTCTCCACGTGGATGTCTCAGACTCAGGCGTCCAGCTGAGCATTTCCCCAGTCACGACCCATTTCCACCCCAAACCTGCTCCTCTCACCATCTTCCCCATCCTTCCGGCGCAAAGGCAAAAACCTTGGCGTCATCCCTGACTCTGCTGTCTCTCACCCCTTTCACCTCTGACCCGTCATCAAACCCTATCAGCCCGGCTGCAGAGTATTAATACACCTGGAACCTGACCACTTCTCAGCTCACCCACCACTACCACCTGGGCCAAGCCCCATCGCCTCTCACCCAAACTAATAGCACCCAAGTGCTTCAATCTCTCCTCTTCCACTTTCTTACAAAGGGACCAGAACTTTCCTTCCAAAATGGAAGTCAAATCAATTCTTCTGGCTAGGCCCACCATAATCTTCCCCACACCTCTCTTACTCTGTCCCCTACCATTCTTCCTCTTCACTCATTCCCCTCTGGGCACATGACCTCCCTCAGCTGTTCCATTGACATGCCACAAACACTCAGGCCACAGGACCTTTGCACATGATGTTCCCATACCCTGGAACCCTGTTTGCCAGATAGCCACACAATTCTCTCAAGTCCTTCAGGTCCCTGCTCAAATGCCCCCTTACCAGTGACCACCCCCTATAAAATAGCAAGCCACATCACCCACACACGCTCTGCAACATTTTCCTTGCTTTGCTCGCCAGCACTGACCTACCGCACACTATCCCCACCAGAACAGAAGCTGGGGAGGGCAAGGCCTTGGTCTGTTGTGTTCACGGCTGTATTTCCAGTACTTAGAATGGCACCTGGTTCACAGCAGGTGCTTAATAAATGTGTTTTGAGTTAAATCCAGATGATTTGGATGTCAGCAGTTTAGCAGACGCATTTTTTGAAGACTACTGCACGTGACTGTGAGCTTTTTAGGGCCAGAATTTTGTCTTGTTCACACTCGTGCCCTGGCACCCAGCGCCGTGCCTGGCTCAGAGTCGATGGTTATTAAAGAGATTAATGAACGGACCGAGCTGCATGTGGCTTATTCCACGCGCCTCACACTTCCATGCAGAGGAACCTCAGGTAGACTCGCACTCCTGGCCTCCCCCACAGCCCTCGCCCGTGCTTGTCTGGGGAAAGGGTGAATTAGTGGGTTTTCTGATTTGGATGAGAGGAGAAGTGGAACACACTGGCTCCGCCCGGCCTTCTGAGCCATTGCTGTCTGGCTGCCCGCGTCCCTGCTCGCAGGGGCAGCCCCTGAGAGGCGGGTTCCCCTCACCCGGCCAGTGGAGAAGTCTGAATGGCTGCAGGCTTCTAATCACCTTTATCGGTGATAACAGATAAATATTTTGATCTCTGTCGGTCTGACATCGTCTTGATCTCTCAATCTTTCTGAGGCCAAAACTTAAGTCTCTCAAGAGCTAGAAACGCTAGCTCTAATCATAACCGAAACACAAGACGTAAGTTTTACGGCCTTGTCAGCATGATTCCGTGAAATTAAACTGATCAGCTATAGACAAATCAGCTTAAACAGTTCTACTTGCCTTAGAAATAATGTTCATGTATAACAGCCAATCGCAAAAGAAGGTCAAAACACTTTCTTCGCTGTGCTCTATAAACTGCCGCACCTGCCGCACGCGGAGCTTCTCAACACCTGGTTTGGAGCCTCCAGGGGAAATTATCTGTTAGCCCATCACGCTCAAATTCGTTGCCTTTATCTTCTCTCTCTACCCACCCCTCCCACCCCACCCTTCTCAGACTTTCGGTATGTGTGTAGACATAGATGTGAGCACTTTTGCATGAGTGAGAGGAGTAATAATTGTGTATGTCTTCTTGCAAGGAGTAGAGATAAATTAGCAGGTCTCTCGCCTTCAGAGCCTCTTACATTTCTCGGTGAACTCAGAATCCCTCCACAACCTTCATCTCCCAATTTTCCAAAAAGGGCATGTCTAGTAGAGTAGGCAGCCATTCTTAAACCTGGCAGGCATTCGAACCACCTGGGATGCTTAGTAGCCTCAAGCCTACTGCAAACCCGTTAAATCAGAACCGTTGTACAAAAGGCCCAGGAATCTGGATGTTTTCTGACTCCTAGCTGATGCCAGCACAATCCCCAGCACCAGTGCCTTTCTGGACAAAGGCAAGGGCTGTGGATGCCTTCCATGATGGAGTTTATTCCGCTTCACCTGAGCCTGTGGCCGGTGCAACCCTCCATGCAACACCCCCCCCTGCTGGTTCCCATCCAAACCCGGAGGCTGAAGTCGTTAAATGACTAGGGCAGTGGTTCTCAAACTTTTAGGTCTCAGGAACCCTTTACATTCTTAAAAATTATCAAGGACTCCAAACCTTGTGTATGTAGGTTATATCTATTCCTCCTTACTATACAGAAATTAAAACTACGAAATGTTTAAAGCACAAGAATAGACAAACAGCTCCACAGGCAAAGTAGAAAAAGTGTGAACATAGTTTTAACCTCAAGGACCCCCTGGAAGGCCTTGAGGCCCCCTAGGGTCCTGGACTGTACTTTGAGAACCTCTTAGCTATGGAAATGAGCGAAGTCCCCAGGCTTCCTGCCGGAAACTGATGACCAAACTCTGACTGACATCCTTTCCTGTTTCACTGAAAGCAAAGAAAGTCCTCAAATATGGCACGTAGAAGGCAGTCAGCTAAGGTTTTGCAGAAGCCGTAACACAGAACCACTCCAACCTGCGTCTTGCTCAATCAATCCCTCAGACGGTTTGCAGACCCAAGCGCTAGCACCAGCAGAAAACACCTGTTGCAGCAGGCAGAGCAACAGCCCCCAAGGAGGTCCACGCCTTAATCCCCAGAACCTGCGAGATATTAGGTCACACGGCAAAGGGGAATTAAGGTTGCAGGTGGAATTAAATTTGCTGATCAGCTGATCTTAAAATGGAGAGATTACCCTGGATTATCCGGGAAGGCTCAATGCAATCACAGCGGCCTTAAAGTGGAGCGGGAGGCAGGAGAGGGGCCAGAGAAAGACATGGGGCTAGAAGCGTGATCCAGGGGGTGCGATGTCGCTGGCTTCGAAGGGGTCTGGACCAGGGGACGCAGTGGCCTCTAGAAGCTGGGAAAGCACAGGAACAGAGTCGTCCCTGGAGCCTCCAGAAGGATCGCAGCCCTGCCAGTGCCTTGATTCTAGCCAGGTGACGCCCATGCCTGATATCTAACCTACAAAACTGTTAGATGATTTTGTGTTAGATAAACTTGCATTGTTTCAAGCCACCAATCTTTGGTAATTTGTTACAACAAAGAAAATTAATACTCCGGGAAAAACTGTACAGCACCTGAACCCTGTCCCAGCAGGGAGCTGTCCAGAAGAACCCTGAAGGAAGGAACTCCTTCCTTTGGACAGAACTTGGCATAAACAAATAGACCAACAAGGAACTCACACCACTGCCCTGCCAACAACAGGATGCCCATGGGAGGCCCCAGCACCAGCCCCCTCCCTGACCCTGTCCACAAATGGCATATGCTCCCGACCCAGGACCTACCGCCAGAGCTTCACTGAGGCTTCTGCTCCTTGCGGCCTATTTCAAATGGGCTTTTTGGTTTCATCAGCCCTCCTTTTCTTCCCCTCTATGACATTACACCAGTTGTCGTGAGGGTGCTTAAATAATTTAGCACGTAGTCCGCAGCTGTGGAAGCACGCCCTGGCCCGGATCATGACCACACTGAGGGCGTGACCACCAGCAGGAGACCTGGAGACATCACCTACCACAAAGGCAGGACACAACTGCAGCAGTCCCCGTGAGAGGCAGCGGTGCACGTGTGGCCACGTGGAGAATCATGCGGGAAGGGACATTGGAGTTTGATGATGCACAATGTGCATTCGCAGCAGCCCAGGGTAGAAAGCGGTGTGTCCGTCATCGTATTAGCCCAGAATGCAGCGTCCCCCCACCCGCTTCCTAGTAACCTCCCCTCTGCTGCCTCCAGGCCACTGGCAGTCATTTAGAAGTGGCCCGGCCCTCCCACCCCACAGGGTTCATTGGATCAGGGGAGAACACCTGACCGAGCTGGGCCAATCAGAGTCTCCAACCCTGAAATTCAGAGTCAGAGCTAAGAGAGAATCCTCTCTTTGGCTATAAATGTGAAGCTCAGAGAAGCCATGGTTTGGCTTCTTCTGTCTACAAAAAAAGACTATGGACACGAACAAAGCCAGTCTTCAGAAGGAGAAGAACAAGCATGAAGCAGACACCTTCTGTGTGCAGAGACCAGCAATCTGGGTCACTTACCAGTCCCGGTTCTTGCCCCGCCCTCGGACCCAGCACCACCCCCACCCACGCTGTGATTCCTGACAGCCCCGGCCCAGTCCCCTTCTTCTGCTTCAGTAGCTTTGTTTCTTGCAGCCAAAGGAATCCTAACCCACGCGTGGAATCTGTACTGTAACAGTACAGAATCCAGTGGGAAGCATTGATTGGAAAACGTAGTAAGATCCATAACCAATGTTTATTTAGTTCCTCTATAGACCCTGTGAGCAGAATGGGGGTAAACAGCCTGCGTGCCTCTTCCTCCTGCCCCAGGGCTCCCCTGTTCCCCAAGACACTTGGAATCTGCTTGTCACCCACGATGCCCAACCAGAAGTGCAGGGAATCAAAGCCTATGAAGCAAAACACTCACCAATAGGAAGCTGCCACACAGGAACATCCTCCCTTCCTTCCCCCTCCTCAAGTGCCCTAGACCGCCCTAGGTTTGTGTGGTCTCTGGACCCACAGCCCCACCAGACTGCTGCCTGATGCTGCCAGCTGAATACCACGAACTCGCGTCCACTCTTCCTCCTTCCTTGCCTCTCCCCACCCGTCCCGCCCTTGCTTCCCTAGGGCTAGACTCCTAATAAACTAATAGCACTAATCCTCGCCTCAGGCCCTGCTCTTTAGGAAACTCATTCCAAGGTGTTCTTGATTAAAATGAGGTCTGTGGCAAACTCAGAAGCTGGATACGATAGAGATGAAAACATCCTTGCTAGTTTTCTCTGTGGTAACTGAAAATGCAATAAATACTAATGTAGCTGAACAAGCCACAGAACAACTGATACCCTTCCAAGTATAGCAGAGAATGAAAATGAGATAATGTTAGCAAATAAACTAAGTTTAAGACCTCACCATTCTTAAATACAAGAGAATTTAATTTAAGATGATTCAATAGGACTACTTTAGCCTGGAGAAAAAAATGAACATACAGTCATAAACTGTGCAAACCTGTTACATGGAAACCCAAACCAAAAAAATGACCAAATGCAAATAAGCCACTCCGTGGGAAGCCGCTAGGTGGTGCGCTTTCACCATCCGTCGGATTCTTTGCCTGTCTAAAGATTCACTCCCGGGTTCACTCGGCTCTTAGTGTGGTTGATGAGATTTTGCTATTTTGACAAACTGAAATGTACTTTGCTATAGTCTGAGAATTTAAGAAATCTCGAAAATCAAGAAGTTGAAAAATGATTTGTCTTAAATAATTAAATAAAAGTAGGAGACATTTAAATCGTAGAGAATGTTTTACTGTCCGCTGCCACGTGACTTTTGTTACCACTATTCCTTTGGTCCCCCGTTCTTGAGGGAGGCATTTGTATTACAGGATGTTTCGGGAGAACTTTGGTCCTGTTGTACTTTCATCTGAAGGGGTATGTATGTTTGCTGTTTAAACAAGGCGTTTTGATGACAATCAAAAAATCGTTTAGAACAGCATGTTTCATGTGAAGCCAGGGTAGAAATGGAGGGTGTATATTAGGTCATTGGAGGCCCAAGGGAGGTGGAAAGGGGTGGGGAACGGGGGTGTGTTCCTTGCAGGACGGGAATAGAAGTGTAGGGACACTGTGACAACAGGAGGGGGAAAAACTAATTCTTTGTAATAATGATTCATGTGAGGAAATACTTCACAAGAAAAACTTTGCAGCTTCACAAGAAGAAATTCATAAAATAATTAATTGTAGAGCTATCCAGTGAAAATTCTATGTAGCCATTAAATATTGTGTTGAAGAAGCATTTGAATGAAACTGAAGTATGTTTATGATATGTTGTAAAATAGAAAAAAATTCAGGCCCCAATTTTTGTAAAAGATTCAATTTTTGTAAAAAAAGAAATTTTTTAAGAAATTGTATGTACATATATATGAAGGGCTACTAATAGTGATTATCTCTGAGATTGAGAAGTAGGTTTACAGATTTTTTTTATTGTTCTTTTTGCTTAGCTATATACCAGCATTACTCTATACCAAGCCCTGTTCTGAGTACTTCATAAATACTGACTCAATCCTCACAACATGCCTATGGAGTAGGTACCATTACTAATACTGTTTGCATTTTATAGGTGAAAATATTGAAGCACAGAGAGGTTAAGTTACTTACTCAAAGTCACAGAGCTAATGAGTGCTAGAGCCAGGATTCAGACCCAGGAAGTCTGGCTCCAGATATGCTCTTAATTAATAAAACAAGAGGAAAAGTAAATACAAGAAAAGAAAAAGGAAGAAAGTAAGGCAGGGAGGGAGGGAGGGAAGGGGGAAGGAAGATACTATATACCACAAGAAACTAATACACATTTGCTTTAAAAACTTTTTAAAAAATTATTTAGGCCAGGGCACAGTGCCTCACACCTGTAATCCTAGCACTTTGGGAGGCCAAGGCAGGAGGATCACTTGAGGCCAGGAGTTCATAGACTAGCCTGGGCAATTTAGAAAGACCTTGTCTCTACAAAAAATAAGAAAATTAGCTGGGAATTGTGGTGCATGGCTATAGTCCCAGCTACTCGGGAGGCTGAGCCAGGAGGATCTCTTGAGCCCAGGAGTCGGAGGCTACAGTGAGCTATGATGATGCCACTGCATTCCAGCCTGGGCAACAGAGTGAAACCCTGTCTCAAAAAAAAAAAAAAGAAAATCATTTAATGTCTCTACAATTTTATTATGAAAGGGAATCTGGTTTTTTAAAAGGGAAAGGGGAAAATGTAAACTGAAAAATAGATAACAAACATTGAAATATTTAACCCCAAATAAACTAACCGCAAAGGGGCAGAAACCAAATAAAATCTCTTAAATAAGATGCAGATAAAATCTCTTAAATAAGATGCAGTTACTTTTCTTTCCCCAAATACCTCAAACCAGCTGCTTCTCAGAGCACAATAGGTGTCAAGGGGCTGGATTTCCATCTCCACACGTTGCTACAAGTCCTGACTCTGCCTCCCAGAGCATGCCTCAGCCTGACTGGCATGAAAGCCCTAATTGTTCGGTGGGTTTTCTTTTTAGACTAAGTAAAAGAAAACCACATTGCAAAAAAGGGAAAGGGGGAAATGCCCACGCTGACAGCATAGCAAACCTTAAATATTAGTTCGCATTATTTAAAACTTTATCTCCTACAAGACCAGAGGGCTGACTGTGAATAAACTAAGTCTATGTCTGCAGCAAAAAAGAAACCAGCCAGTTCAGGCAGACGGCTGCTCTGCTTAGCACTGCAGAGGGAGGGAAGAATTATTATTCCCTTTTGATGGAGGCATGCTTGCCAGGGAGGCCCAGACCCAAGGGCCAGGGGAGGGGGATGGAAGAGAGGAATGGAGGGAGAAGGAGAGGAGGAGGAGGAAGGGGAAAAGGAGGAAGAAGGTGGGAGGAAGGAAGAGCAATGGGAGAAGAGAGTGGGGTGTGACGGGGGCACTTCATGTTCCTAGGACTTGGGTTTACATGTTGAGAAAGGGGATGCAAATACATCTTGAAAACTCATGAAAAACAAGAGGAGAACCATTTCTTTGTTTTTCTCTGTCCCTCAGCACAGACTTTAGGCAAAAATCTCCATCTGCAGAAGAGGTAATTGTGTCTTGACCTCTTAAAAACAGGGTAAGGATTAAACTTTGCAAAGACGTTTGAGCATCATCTGTCACAAGCATTAAGCAAAATCCTCTAGCGTCACTGCAGTACCCTCCAGGATACAAAGCAGGAATGAACAGACTTTTTAAAGTGTAATCTTCGTATAAATAAAACCGGTGCCGTGCAGGAGATGAAGACGCAGCCCAGAGAGCTGCCAAGTAGCTTCGCAGACCCACGGAGAATGAGACACGCGTTCACTTTGCCCGTTTAGCTTACCCTACTTCACAGTTTCCATTAAACAGGTATTTTTTAATAGGCAAGGATTAGATTGTTTTAAAATAATACATTCATGTCACTGCAAATGCCAAGTCTTGTTCTTTAAAACCCCGGTGTTCTGCCTAAATGGGCTGATTATCCTCATCGCTTCCGCCGCGAGCAGCTAATCCCGCCATGGCCCTCAGACCCCGACAAAAAACCCCACCTTAGTCCCAGATTACTCACAAAATCGCACATATCACATTTAAGAAATTCAGAAAAGGATAAAGATTAAAATGAGAATGAAGGAAAAGCCCATGATTCTCTTTTCAGAATTTTTGTATCACTTTTTTTAAAAGGTCATGTGCACCTAATTGTTGCTTTGACCAAAACGGATAAAAATTTTAACCTGATTTCTTTGCACTATTTACTAGTGATGTGATGGGCCCTGTTTTATTTCATTTTGGTGCCAGTGGCCTAAAAACTTGACTTTAAAAATCATTTTTATACCCAGGGGATTCCCTTATAATGGAGCGGTGACTGTGTAGCGTATTTAATGAACAACTGCCAAGTTCTTGGTATTCCACCCTCATCTAACGTTATTATTTCCCAATACTAAAAGGAGATCAAGAAGGTAAAGATACATTATTAGCCACTTTAAATCTTTATAGTAAGATTTAAAATATTAGTTCACTGGGCATACATTTGCATACAGTTACCAAGACATAATTAAAAGTCCCAAGGTGAAACTTAATCAGCCTCTCCCGTCTTAAACCGATCATCACCACCGAGACTGGTAGGCAGTGACCCAGTTACTTCTTCAGATGCCTTAATTAGTCCCAGAAACACCAAAGCTCTTTTTTGAGAAGTGGAAATCTATTTCTGCTATTCATTAACACCCTTAAAGCATATTCTGCAGCTATTAGATAGAAGCCAATGAGAGGGCAACGAGAAGTCACAAACACAGGGCCTGACTCACGTCCTCAAGGAAGAGGCAGCGGGCGCCCACTTTTTGCCTTCGCGATGCCCATCTCCACGCACTCAGCTTTCAAACGGAGAATGCAGAATTCTAACAAAGATTAAATTAGGTTCCAAAGTCATTATGAAGTTAATGAACAAACGTAATCACGAGGCAGATGCTCAATGCATTAAGAAAGAAGTTAAATACTCTGTTTTTATTACTCTCTCTAAATCTTGTCTGTAAGCAGGTAGGACATATTTCAAAGATAAATGAAGCGACTGGGAGGGGGTTTCCCGTTTTTAAGGTTCTAGGTCCACACAAGCCTGGGAAAAGTGGACTGACTATCCAAAGGTTCTAAGATTAATTTTCTCAGCTAAAAAAAAATCAAATATTCTACCCACTATACTATCAACTATAAATATAAAATATAGATTACATAGAATTTAGTGTCATGAAAATATCATTCGGTTAACAAGCACTTCTAACTGCCCAATACGCACAGGATTGGGCTGGACAGAAACACAGGTGTTTCCCCGAATAGCACAAGGGCATATATAAAGTGTGTCCTATAATTCATCTTCCAAAAAAATTTTAAAAGCATGAGCACAGCTATAAAGAGAGATTTGCTTCATGGCTGGTTCCGGAATCAGGCTGGCTAACCAGCAGTCATTCCCCACCAGTGACAAACCCAGACGTCAGCGGTGACACGCTGGCCTCTTTAGATCCAGATGAATCTGGCCGGAATACCCAATTCGCGCCCTCCCCAAGACTTCAGTAGATGTTCAGGGGGCCAAAGCGTCCAAGATCACCTCCAGCTGTGACCCTCGTCCTCTGGGGGCTCCAGGTGTACGACAAGCCCATTGCTCAAATTCCGAGGAATGACAAAGTGCAGAGTGAAGACAGCAGGTCTCCTCAGAGGTCAGAATGGGAAAGATACTTTGCAAATGAGCCTCAGGCATGTCCACTCTTAGGGTGTCCTCTGCTCATCTCTGACCTGGGGGGGGTCCTCCCATGACTCTGGCCCCGCACACGTCCCAGCCTCCATCTGCAGCCTCTGCCTGCACGTCCTCCCATGTGTCCTCTCCTCCACCTCTCCCTGCCCACCGCCCGGCCCCAAGACGGTGAAATTGCTCTAAGTCCTTTTCCTTGTTTGCTCTGACCTTGCGCCCAGGTCTCATCTCCTGTATCCGGTGACCTAACCAGAGATTCCCTCCCACAACGAAGACAATTTCCTCCCCCAAAAGCAATTTTGTCATTGAGATCATTAATAATTTACACTGACCTAGAAGAGTACTATCATCATTCAGCGATGACCAAAAAGCAGGATTCATTCAAGGAACATACACCTTTCAAATTATTACCATAAGAAACTTCAGTAAAATCGTCATACCATGAAGAACAAAGATAAAATAATAGAATCCTGTTGTAAAATAACTCATTACACATTTCAGACATGAAAAGATACTTAAGCCCTGACACAGCAACTACGTATAATCACAGCCTCGTGTGACATGGAAAACAAGGATACCCTATTCTTCAGCACTAATACTACGAAGTAGTCACACCACAGGTCGGATAGTCTTTTCCGCTTATAAGCTTAAATGGAAGAGGAACCTGCAACCTGGTTGGAGATGAACGACCTCAATGTGAGAGCTCTTGGCCCGCCTCTTCCTCGGGCTCCAGGTCTGTGCCCAGATTGCTGCTCTCCTTAATTTGTCTGTTGCCATTACCGCATTTGCCTATAAAATTTCTTCTGCTTGCGTGGGTAGCTGTTCGCTTGCTTAGGTTCACTGGGAACAGCTGCTGGAGTTCATGGCCACAGTCCATCTTTAGCAGTATCTGTCCGTCACACAGGAGCTGCAGCGAACCGGGATCCAGGCAGGCAGGACGGAGGACAGTAGGAGCCCAGGGGCGGCAAGCTTGTTATCAGGCAGGACCCGGGGCTGCTGACAGATGCCAATTTGAGGCTTCACCCCACACTGACCCCTCCTTTGTTTTTCAAGCCACGATAATCACATGCATTTTGTGCTGAGTACTTTTCTGTTTAACTTGCTTAGGATTTTCAGCAGTGCTTGGCTAGCTTATCTTCCCAATGAGATGGTCGAACCTTTCTGAGAACGAAGACCCCTATCTCCAGTTTCTTTTACATCTCCCGCATTGCCTCTCACAATGCGGCACACATACGGCAATGGGCATTTATAAACGATACCTGATGCTCCAACCACCAAAGCCAGCCCTGGGGAAAATTGTGACAAAGGCAAAATTAATCCTTGACTCCTTTCTTCCACCCTCTGCTTCCCTTTCTCCTTCTCCCCTCCCATCCTTGCACTGCCAAAAGTTCCCACGTCACCCCTGTAGCAGTTTACTTAGGCTTACGTGGGGTGCATTTAGATTTAGTGGGGTCTGAAGCTTATGCAAATGAGGGGACCCACATTAAGAAAGAGAACACAAAATTATAGACACAAAGCTAGGTATTAAAGTGAATATTTATTTAGAAAGAAAAAATAAAATATAACAAATTACAAAAATTTTTAAAAGCTGACAACACAAAATCCAGGCTAAAAAAATAACAGTATGTTTTTATTAACTTCCTGAAAAACTTCTATATTAGAAATATATATAGATATACATATATAGGCACATTTTAGGCTGCAAACTTTTTGATTCCCCTCCTCATTCAACAACTTGGTAATATCTTCCAGAGTGAATACAAAGATAATTTAGTCCTTCCTCCAGCGGAGTTGATTGAAATTTGTCTTTTGTAATGGAATGCACAAAACACACAACTTCACCGACAGAGAGATACTGTCTCTTTGTAATACAGATTACGGGTCTGTTTCCTACCAGTGCAGCAATTCTCATAAAGTCTATGCTACACAATTCCTATCATAAAGGAGGAAATCTACGGTGTGTTTACAACCGTATCACTGCATTATCAGAAACAGTCTTGACAGAAAAAATTTCCATTCTTGAGAGATGACAACCCGGTCCTCCACTTTGGGCACATCTAATGATTCAAAGTGTTTCCATAGACTGGCCTCTGGCTCATTCATTTCAAAACTAGTGTCTCCCCCGTGGAACACATACATCCATGGCGGGCACCACAAGACACATTTTCATGAACATGACCTTGGCCCTGGACCTTCAGGTCACAGCTCGGGGCGAGTGGGCACAGCAGCAGGGAGTGCTGGCAGAAACATATTCAGCAAAACCACCCAAACACGTCCCTCAGAACCTGCAGCTGAATAAAAAAATGCCTGCTGCCACTGCATCCCCTCCTAACGAGAGGGGACACTGGATGAAGGAGAAGCCAGAGTGGAAAGAGACAGTGGTCTGAACCAGTTGCAGTGAAGAGACCTTATGTCTCAGTACATTTGAGCTGCTGCAACAAAATACCTTAGACTGGGTAATTTATAAATAATACAAATTATTTCTCACAGGTCTAGAGGCTGGGAAGTCCAAGATCAAGGCGCTGGCAAATTCTGTGCCCAGCGAGGCTCGCCCTCTGCTCCCCACGTGCCACCCTGTTGCTGTGTCCTCACATGGTCGAAGGGCAGAAGGAACTAACAGACTCCCTCAAGTCCTTTTAAAAGGACATGAATCCCATTTATAAGGACTGATCCCTTATCATCTAATCACCTCCTAAAGGTCCCACCTGTTAATACTATTGCATTGGGGATTAAGTTTCAGCACGAATTTTGGAGGGACGCAAACATTCAAACCATAGAAATGTCTGCAAATTTTACAAAAACATGTGCCCATTGAACACGTTGCTTAGCTCTTCCCGTGCAAGGGAGGGGCGCTGACACCCAGGCTTCAATAGCTTCATGGTAAAGTCAACTCTAGGCTACCTATTCTGCGTTGGGAAAGCAAGTAACATTTATTAAGTACCTTATCTCTGACATTTACTAACTCATTTCACTCTAAACATTATCTTATGAGGAAGGTAACAGTTCCATTTCATAAATGAAAAACGAAGGTTCCTAGCAAGTTTCTGAGAGAATAGTCCAAACTGTTGAAATGATTATTTCTAGTGAGGGAGCTAGCAGACAGGGCTGGGGTAAAGGTGTGCTTTGAATTGCCCACACTTCCATATGACTTCAGAGTTTCTTTTCTTTTTTCCGTGGCCATTAACCACTTTCTTAAAATTTTTAATTTTACTGTGGCAAGAACACGTAACATGAGATCTACCCTCTCAACAAATTTTCAAGTGTGAAACACGTTATTGCTGACTGTAGGCAGGTCCAACGTCGTACAGCGGGTCTCTATGGATTACTCATCTTTCCTCACTGAAACTTCACATCCATTCATTAGCAACTCCCGACATTCCATTCCCCCAGCTCCTGGCCACCACCGGTCCACTCTTTGAGTCTATGAATTTGACTATTTTAGATACCCCACATCAGTGGAACCGTGCAGTATTTACCTTTCCGTGCCTGGCTTATTTCACTTAACCTAATGTCCTCAAGATTCATCCACGTTGTCACATTCTGCAGGGTTTCCTTCTTTTTCAGACTGAATAGTAGTCTGTTGTATGTGTATACCACATTTTCTTTATCCATTCATCTGTTGATAGACATTCAGGTTTTTCCACATCTTAGCTATTGTGAATAGTGCTGCAATAATTATAGGAATGCCAATATCTCTTTGGGATCCTGAATTTCAATTCTTCTGGATAAATCCCCAGAAATGGGAGATTGCTGCATCATGTGGTAGCTCTATTTTTAATTTTTGAAGGAACCTCCATAGTTCTTCCCGCAGCAGCTACACCATTTTGCATTTCCACCAACAGTGTGCAAAGGTTCCAATTTTTCTACATCCTTGCCTACATCTGTTGCCCTTTGTTGTTGTTTATTTTTTTTAATTATAGCCAACTTGACAAGTGTGAGGTGATATATCAGTGTAGTTTTGATTTTTAGATTAAAAAACAATTTATAACATATTTTAAAGAAAATAAAAGAATTCATATTAAAGGGAAAATATTGATAATAGGTTCATGCATTATATTGCTATTATGGGTGGAATTGTGTTCCCTCATAAAAATATGTTGAAGCCCTAACCCCCTACCCCAGCACTTCAAGATGTGACCTTATTTGGAAGTGGAGTCTTTGCAGATTTAACCAAGTTAAGATGGGGCCATTAGGGTAGGTTCTAATCTGACTGATGTCCTTACAAAAAGGGGAAATTTAGACACAGACATGCACAGAGGAAAGACAATGTGAAGATACATAAGGAGAAAACAGCCATGTCACTGGAGATGCAGCTAAAAGCCAAGGAACACCTAGGGCTACCAGAAGCTAGGAGAAAGGACTGGAATAGCCTTCAGAGTGGACATGGCCCTTGCCTTACACCTTGATTTTGTACTTCTGACCTCCAGAATTGTGAAAGAATAAGATTCTATTGTTCTAAGCCACCCAGTTTGTGCCATTTTATTATTGCAGCCCTGGAAAACCAATATAATTACCTTCCCTTGAGATATTTAATTTTTAAGGATACTTTATAACTCAAAGGGATGACTTATAGTATAGTAAAATTTGACACAAGAGGGAAGTTGGGACCCTGATCACACCCTGTACAGACAAGCAAGTGTGCTATGTAAAGCGGAGGCTGCCTACCACTTGGCCCATTGGAGAGTTCATGCACCCTCCAAGCCAACATCAAGCAATGAGCCCAACTGCCATACCAACCCTTTACTGGTATCAATTTTAATTTCTTTGTCCATTAGTGTAGTACTAAAAAAATCAATTAGAAAATTAATTACTTTAGAAAGAAAATTCAGATGCGTATTTCTAGTGGAGTGCATACGTATATCTTCTCACAGGTACACATTTTAAAAGATCACTATAGTTTGCGGGGATTTTTCTGGCTATGTGATTTTTTGTATGTTTTTCTAAGGTTAAAAATTAAACATATAAATTTACTTCTAAAGTTGACAATATAAAAAGTTGGAAAAATTTTGAGGCTGGTTTTACACAATTCTAAAACTAGATCAACTTGACCAAATTTAATAACTTCAAGGAGGAAAGAAATCAAGTTTATTTATTTGGTTTAGCTGGCAAGACAGTTATGTGCTTAACTAGTATTTTGTGAATAATGCTTTATTATCAAAATATTATCATTACAAATATAGATCTACATTTAACAAATATATATACATACACAATGGGTAGCTTAAAAAACTGCAGGTATTTTTGTTTAGCAGATCAAAATGTCTCACTATAGCTAGAAATTACAATATCTAATAAGAGAATTAGAATTTACTTTTTTAAAAAAAAGCTTTTCCTTATTTGTTTAATTAATTTTAGGATCTCTTTCTTAATGTAATCTTTCAAAATATACTATATTTTTTAGAAATGAAAAAATATATTTTTGTATTTGTTCATGAAATTCCATTTTCTCATCAAAGAACAGCCATAAGTTTTGCTTATAAGAATAAAATTAAAGAACAAAACACAGCCATCATAGTAATTGAAAACTGAGCAATAGATGTCTTTTTTTTTAATAGATGTCCTTTTTGATAAATAACAGAATTTAAAAATTAAGTTCCAGTTAGTATAATACCTGGGTGCTTTCAAATGAAAAATTTTGTTTTGTTTTTAATGACTAGCATTTTTACATTTCTAATAGTAATCTAATAATAGGAATATATTATTCTCATTGTTCTTTTTTATTTTGTCTTAATAGCAATAAATTAATCTAATTATCTTTATATTTCTATAAAATGCATTTTTGCTATTAATTATAAATCTGGACAAGAAAATATCAGAGTTACATAGAAAATTCTAAAGTAATGTTTTCACTTGATCATAAATATTCCCTCACCAAAAAAGTTTAAGTCTGGGAGAATTTCATTTCTTGTTTGACTTTGGAGCAAAATGCATTTATGTTTTCATCCTATATTGATTTGAATAATAGAGATTCACTTATACTGTGAGCAATACTTTGACTTTTTTGGTTGGTAAGACTCACTAGCAAGTAAAAAGCCACTTAAGAGATCACCATTAGCCCTAGTCACAAAGGAAATATATTAGTCCTTCCGCCCTCCTCATCTCTCTCTAATACTCCATTCATGACTTTGGGGGCAGATAGTAGTTTCCAAAAATGGCCACAAAAATATCCCATCCCACATGTTCTTCTTTTAATGTGAGCTTGACATTCTTCTCATTGAGCAGTGGGGTCTCCTCCCTTAAAATGGGGGAAAGGGAGGCTGTCACTGCCCTGAAGAATAGATTATAGCAGAAGTGACTTCCAAAGTTAGGTCATAAAAGTGATGCAGCCACTGCCTTGATCTCTGAAATACTCTCTCTTTGAAGCTTTCAGCCACCAGGAAAGCAGCCTACTGCCCTGGGGCTGCCTTGCTGGGAGGAAGCCCAAAGTAAGCCATGTGAAGACACCACCTGGAGCTGTCTGAGACAACAGGAAGAGAGAAAGATGCTGGGCCAGCCCTAGCTATTCCAGCTCCCAGGAGCCACATGAGAGACTCCTAAGACAGGACCACCCAACTCAACCCTTCCCTGGTTTCTGACCCACAGAAATTGGAAGAGATGAGACAATGATTGTTGCTATCTCAAGCCACTAAGTTTGGAGGCAATCTGAAAACCAGAACAATCTCCAACTTTCTGAAGAATCCTCTTTTGTTTGAAAAGAAATGCTTCTAATATTGCTGCTTCATGTCTGTTTAAATATCTTTTATTGTGAAATAGGGACATCAAATCTAGGTCAAGAGTCCCCCTGGCCTAGCTGTTTCTTATCCAAAAGAGGAAAGAGAGGAGAACCCTGTGAAATGTCAGGCCACGTGGAGAGCAAAGGGAGAGATCAGTCGCAGCTACCGTTCTCCAATGAGCAGTGGGCTAGTTAATTAAAGGCTTTTGTCACCTAAACCAGAGAGGGCAGAGAAGAAGGTGAAAGGCATGAGTGCCAAACCACTGAGTTGTTCTGAAATCCAAACAACATGGAATCAACACGGCCCAGGGGTTCTTTAACCCTGAATAGCAACATTTGAGCTCCAGCTGAGTCTATCAACAAGTGGTTGTTTTTATTCCCATTTTCCTCTTAAAAAGATGCCTTTTATTGCAAAAGTTACCAATGGCCATTGGCAGCAGCATGTTGAAGTGGAGAGGTCTGGGTTCCATCACTGCACTTACAAGCTGTTTGACCTTGGGTAAGTCACTTAAGTCTGCATTTTCATTGGTGAAATGGAACGACCACATTTGCTCCATTCTGTGGAGTTGTGCGGATGAAAGGAGGTTGTATATGTGTGTAGCATGCCTAGCACAGAGCAGGCCTTCAGAAATAATGACTGTCTTTCCAACTCTCTTTTCTAGTATTGGTTCTGCTGCTCATTAGCTGTGTGACTTTAGGTAACTGACTTAACCTTGCTGAGCTTTGGTTTAATCTGTGAAATAGTGGACTGTTCTAAATGGTCACTCAAGCTGCTTCATCATTTTATTCCTAGATTTTTGCAATCACCTCCTAACTTGCCTCTCTGTCTCTGATCCCATCCTGTCCCAAACCATCCTGCACATGCTTGCAGGGCCACCTTTGCACTAGGTAATACAGCTGTGCATTCCTGCCATCTCCCCCATCCCCCACTTTCAAAGATAAATCCAAAACTCAGCACACAAGCCTTTTCATGACTTGGGACTCCCTCTGCAGTCTCAGCCTCAACATCCCTCTATGACCGTCAACCCCAGCTGCACCAACTCTCTCATGGTCCCCCAGTGGCAAGCCCTCCATGCCTTGGCCAGCCTTCTCCTCTTTCACCACACTGCTGCCTTCCATTTCATTTTCTAGCCTCAACTCAAGTATCATCTTTCTGGAAAGCCCTTTTTGACTCACCTAGGCAGGAGTTTGTTCTCAAGCTTTCCACGCCAAAAACCGTCTAGTGAATGTTCCTAAGCTAGAACTTACCAGACTCATTAAAATGGCCTCTCTCTCTTCCAGCTCGATGTTAAACTCCCAAGGGCAAGGACTTTACACCTTTCATCTCATTATCCCCAACATCACAGGAGCTCATTAGACGTTTGTTGGACACAGAATGATGACCAAAGAACAAACATGAATATTGTTGTACCTCTCGTCATAAATTCACACCACTTGAGCTCTTTTGGGTTTACCGGGTTTTGGATCCTCTAAGTTTCCACCAACTGGTGAGAAAAATCTTCAAAATGTAGTACGTGACTGTGTTCCTTTTAAGTCATCACTGCACAACCAACTGGTTTTGGTAAAAGACCTTTTAAGAGACTGAAAATGCTATATTTCCTTTTTCTTCCCTGTATTCTGGAATTTGAATTTTAAATTCACATCCAGAATCAGATTTGTGTCTTAAAAGGCAAGACCCGGGAATTGAAGCTCCCAGAGAATTTTCTAGCATGGGAAAGGCAGAGAATGAATCTCACAGGAATTTGAAAATTATCACACATGCACTTTCCTTTCTCAATATTTAGGCTCCATCCCCTGGAAGGCAGGCCACTGATCTTAATGTAAGTTACTCAAAAAACAGTGGGCAGCAGTCACAATTGGTTCATCTTGTTTGGTCCCCACAAGAAAAGGGGAGAAACATTATGAATTGTACAATGAGTGTTAGGGGACCTTCAGAGCCGTAAAGGGGAATTTGAGAGAAGGGTCTGGCAGAAACCATGCAATACATATTTTAGGAGGAAGGAAGGAAAGAAGGAAAGAGGGATGAGGGAGGAAGAGGGAAAGAAGAAGAAATGAGAAAGGGAGGAGGAATGAAAGGAGAGAAGAAGGAAGAGGAAGGAAGGGAGGGAAAGTGAGAAGAGATGAATGAAGGAAGAAAGAGGGAGGGAGGGGGAGGGAGGGGGAAGGAAGGAAAAATAGAGGAAGAGAAGAAGAAAGGAAAAGCTCCCTGGAGTTTTTGCACAGTACTTGAAACATAGGAGGTACTTAATAAGTATTTATTGAATTGAACCAAACTGCTCAAGTATCTTTCATACCAATTTTCCTACTCCGGCCTCACTTTCTAAGCATTTCCTCCAGAGAGGTAAATACAAAGAGAAAGCATTCTTTGCACTAATTCCACGCCCTTCACACCACACTTGGGGCCTGGCAGTGGGCCAGGTGTGCCCTGAGACGACAGGACAAACTGATCGTGCACTGTCTTGAAGCTGGTTTCCTTGCAGAATTGTAACGCAACAGTCTGGGAAATACAAATATCCCTGGTAGGCAATTTACTCTTTAATTGAAGCTATTGCTTTTTATTCATAAACAAAGTAATGAGCGAGCAGTTGTTCGACTCTTTTTTTGTCTGTTTGTTAAAAGTAAGGCCATAAGAAGCAAAGCCGAAAGCAAACAGTACTGAGGTAAAAATAAACAGCCACTGTGCTGTGTGCCAGGAAAGAGCTTAGCATGACTAAAGGAGAAAATGTAACAGGTAAACTTCCTCCTAGCATTTCTTATGCAGCGGGAATCAATTCCTCGAAATACCCATACTCACAGCATCCTTTTTCAAATACTGATAATAGCCTCAGCTATACCATTACCTGCACCTGGGGGAAACACAGGGGAGCCCCGCCTTCCTAGGGGAATTTAAACTTCCATGGAGAGCATACTTCAGGGATGCAACAATTTGTACACCTTCTACTTCGCTTGAGTGTCTATTTGTTTCTATTTTTTCTAAATAATATAACCACAGAAATCCATTTTTGCAGCATGGAAATTCCAAGTATTTATGACATAAATCGTATGAAAATAAGAATATTAATATGTGTCCACTATACAAGGATGCTAATAGAAATAAAAGCCAATTCTGAGCATGATAAATATTTAGAGAGAGGAGGAAAATTCTGAAGTATTGTTTGCATAATCTATAGACATATACATTGCTCTTAATTCAATAAATATAAATTTATGTTTATTAAAGCATGACCAAGTGCATACTTTATTGATTAGTATAATAGAGCCTAATAGTTACATGGCTTTCGATAGTGTAGCTAAATGGAAATGTATATAAATACAATCTCCCTTGAAGATAAAGATTAAGTGCAAAAACAAGTACTGTACTTGGACTATTTTTATTCCGCAATATTCATTAAAAAAAAGGAAGCAAGACTAAATGAAATGAAAGCTGATTTAAATGCACAAAGTCCGTTTCCAGTTGCATCTCACCTGCTGCACGCCGAGGGAAATGTAAAAGACAGAAAGAAACCACCCACTGGGGCTTTCTCTGCACACCGTTCTTCCCTCTCTCTCTCCAAGGGAACTAAACATTTGTTTTTATCCAAAGCCAAGGGCTAACGAGAGCTAGTAACAGCCAACAAAGTTGAAACAAAAATTTTTGCCACACCTGCACATCTTTGGTGCTCGATATGGGACCATGGGTTGCTTGGGTCCACATTGCTGACGACCAATGGTCTTTTAGCAGCAAGAGGAAGAGGAAGAGAAGCAGTCTCTGGACTTAACTGCTTTTTGCATTTCTGTGGGTGCCCTCGTGGGCGTGATAGATCACTACACCACCTGAGAAAAAACCTGCAAAGCTCCAGAAACAGCAATCCTAGCCCTAAAAGGTCAAGAAAGCGCTTTCAGGCCCCAAACGCTGAAGCTGTACCCCAGAACAGAAGTCAGTGCATCCCTCGCCACCGCCAACACCCCGCGGAGCCCAGGAGCCCCGGGCCGCTCGACCGCGCATGCGCCGAGGAGGGCCGGGCTGGGCGTGGGAGCCGCGCGGGCAGAGCACACACAGTACCAGCTTGTCCATGGCGTTCCGCGGGGACTCGCTGCTCGGTGCCCGCGGCGGGGCGGGTGCAGGGACTTCCCTGCCGCCGCCTGTGTCGCTCCCTGCCCGCGGCTGCTCCCCGGAGTCCGCTTGGGCAGCGCACGGTCCGGCTGGTTGGGTTGTTTGCTGCTCCTGTGGTTGCCATGGCGACGGGCGATGCTCCGCCCGGACCAGGCTCCCGCCCCTCGCGCCGCGGGGCGCTCCCCGGCTCTGGGCTCCGGGCTCCGGGCACCTGCAAGGCAGCCCGTTCCACCCGGCCTGGGACAGGGACGTCCAGATCTTCCAGCCCGCCTCGGATCCCCGGGCGCCATTTCCCGACTGTTTCTCATCAAGTTTCTGTTAGGTCTCAGCGGAATGTTATTTGCAGCATCACGTACAGCCAAGTCCACGTATTTGGAATTTGCTTGAATGAGGAATTTTGACGGTTTCGAGTCTTAGGAGAAAAACAAATAATTCAAAATGAAATTGAGACGGTTTCAACTTTAATTCGCACATCTTCCCACAGTCTCGAATTATTAGTCTCCGATTATAAATATTAGATTCTCCTCAACTGCATCCATGTCAGTTACCTTCACAGCTATTTCTTAAACGTCAATAGAAGTTTTTAACCTTGAGTTTTAACCTAAAGGTGATAGAGATAATTTCCTAAATAGTGTATGCCCATCAGAATACTACCTGCATTAGCATGTGTGAATTCCGGGGAGCTGTGCCTTAAAGGACTTTCCAAAGGAATTTGAATAGAAATATTTCCTATCTGCAAAATCTCCTCTCATCTGAGCCAGCACTGTCCAGAAGAAATAGAATGTGCCGCACATGTAAAAGTTTGTATTTTCTAGGAGATATGTTTTAAAAAGTAAAAGAAACAGTAATTTTAATAATGTTTCAACTCATGAATCTGTTAATGAATAAATTCATTAACATGTTTCATCCAAAATATTATTTCAATATGCTACCACTATATAAAATTATTCAGCAGATATTTTACACTCTTTGATCACACTCAGTCCTCGAAATTTGGATGTGTATTTTACGCTTAGAGCACATCTCAGTTTGAACTAGCCACATTTCCAGAGCTCAGTAGCCACTGTGGCTGGTGGCTACTGTATGAGATAGAGCAGGTCTACTAGACTATACACCCTGGGGAGACCAGCCCCAAATCTCCATAAGGAGAAGAGGTTGCACCTGCTCTTAAGGCCTGCTACAACTCATGAACAATTATTCCAACTCTAATCAGAGGCGGTAAAAAATCCTTAAGTGGCAAAAACACTCTTCAGAACCTAAGAAAATTAGAAATGGTATTTTAACTGTCAGCCTTTGCAGGTAACTTTGCCTACAAAGGGCATCTGCCACATGATACCTCCCATGTTAGCCTAAAGAGAATGCTGGCCTGGGACTCAAGGTAGCTGGGTCCCACACATCCCTGCTGTGTCCGGGACCAAGCAGTGTCATCATCCTGCCTCCCTCTTTCAAATATCATCAGAGTTACTTGTATACCCTAATAATCACCTTAGAAGATTTTAGAACTAGGTCCTCAAGAAAAAAGTTATTGTTTTAATAGAGAGAGGCAAAAACTCAGCATGGTCAAGGAAAGCAGCTCCCGGAGGAAAGACTGCCATGCAGGGTGGGTCTGAGAAGGGGAGATGAAAGGCAACATTTTTCTAGGTGATTTCTAGGTGATTAACTCATTTTGTCTTAAAACACCCTCTAAACTTGGCCATTATCGTTATTGGTCCTATTACAGAGGAGACACAGAGAGAGATGAAATGGCTTGCCCAAGACTACGTAAGCAGAAGAGTAGAAAGCTTGTGAGCCCTGGCAATGTGGCTGCACCTGGTGCCTGGCCTCTAGGCTCTGTCGAGATGATAGAAGGTTCTGGGGGGAGGAGGTGGCTCTAGCGAGAGACACTTTCAGGGATGATGGCACACCGACACAGATCTGGCTGATTTCAGAGACCAGGGCTATGCCCGGGCTAATATAGTCTTTTTTTTTTTTTTTTTTTTTTTTGAAACAGAGTCTCACTGTGTTGCCTGGGCTAGAGTGCTGTGGCATCCTAGCTCACAGCAACCTCAAACTCCTGGGCTCAAGCGATCCTCCTGCCTCAGCCTCCCGAGTAGCTGGCACTACAGGCATGCGCCACCATGCCCGGCTAATTTTTTCTATATATTTTTAGTTGTCCAATTAATTTCTTTCTATTTTTAGTAGAGATGGGGTCTCGCTCTTGCTCAGGCTGGTTTCAAACTCCTGAGCTCAAACAATCCGCCTGCCTCGGCCTCCCAGAGAGCTAGGATTACAGGTGTGAGCCACCGCACCCAGCCTAGTTTTCTTAAGTGTTTTTTTACCCACCTAGCAACGGTCCTCTGCATGCTTATCTTAGGGTCCAAATCTCATAGAGTAGAAAATGATGTATATAGTATTGGATTTTGAGCTGTTGCGTCAAAAAGACTTTAGTGTCCAAATCTGCCACTTAACAGCTGTGGGACCTTGAGCAACAGTGAAGCTCGCTAAGCTTTATTTTCCCCACTTTTAAAAATGAAGGTAATCAAGGCCAGGCATGGTGGCTCACGCCTGTAGTCCCAGCTACTCGGGAGGCTGAGGCAGGAGGATCGCTTGAGCCCAGGAGTTTGAGGTTCTGTGAGCTAGGTTGACACCACAGCATTCTAGCCCAGGCAACAGAGTGAGACTCTGTCTCCAAAAAAAAAAAAAAAAGAAAGAAAGGAAAGTTATAGAACTTTGGGTCAGAAAACCCCAGCTTAAGACCAACTCAGTTCAGGCAGTTTCTATATGTGTGACTATGCAGAAGTAATTTACACTCTGTGTGCTTGAGTTTCCTCATCAATAAATGGAAATAATGATCTTTCTTAGGGATTTGTTAATGTTAAATGAATTAAGGTACATGAAAGTGTTAAAAAAATTCATAAAGTACCAGTGTATCAAGTTTGAAATTATATTAAAATAAAAAGTTATCAAACAATAACAAAAACAGCTAGAAGAAAAAAGGTAGGAACCTAGGCAGATCTAGGGGTTCTAAGCAAAGAGCAGGCCAATCCCTTCTAGTTGCAGCTGAATCAGTCATTCTGTCACTCTGTTCAGTATTCAACTTCCAGAAAGAGGGTCTACTTGGCCTGGCCTAGATGGTAGGGGATGGTAGGCACCTTGATTGAGGTGCCGCCAAGACTGTAAGTAATATAAGAGGTGTAGCTCCTGCAGAGCAAGAGCAGGATGCTGTTGCAAGATAAAAGGAATGGATGCTGGACAGACATAAACATTAACCAGATGACTCAGGCACTTTGCAAAGGTAGGCATCCTCTGTGTGCTTGTGATAATTTGACAACAGACACAGAAGAGAATACTGTTAACAATCAGTAATAACTAATATAATTGGGAGTTAAAGCAGAAAAACAGAGCAAGAATTCTTTGGAAAATAGCTGTGCTTGTCCATTACTGAAGCTTAGCATCAGAAAGCTTTTAGTTACTACCCAAATGCCCATTAACAATAGAATGGTAAATAAATTTTGGTGTGTTCACATAACAGACTTCACAAAATTAGAATGAACAATCTCAACTATGTACAGCAATATGGATGAATCACTTGACCATAATATTGAGCTAAAAAAGAGAAATACAAAGAATATGTACCAGATGATTCCATTTGTAGAAAGTATAAAAATAGGCAAAACTAGTCTCTCTTGTTAGAGGTCAGTGATTACAACCACCAAGAATAGTAAGCAGGAATGAGAAAGCTGAGGTCTGTAGATTGATACCATATTTGCTAAGTACATTATAATGTTTTATATATTAAAATACATTGTAGGGGTGATGAGGGGGACAGGGGTGGGGATTCTCCTTTCCCCAAAAGTTCACAGAAAAATCAACTCACAATTAAGGCAGATTGATAGGAGGAAGAGGTTTACTTACTGTGTGCATGGGGAGAATCAGAGAGATTAGCCAGTAGGATCCAGATATTTTTATACTCTCCTTTTAGAGGGGAGGGGGAGATGATGAATATAGGTAATTCTGTTTAGGGGCAATAAATGGTTGCTAGGGGGAATGAAGGGATGGGGGAAACAGATTGACTTGTAAATGATTCTCTTTGAAAATTGAATTAACCTTGAGAGACAAGTATTATATTTAAAATGATGTGGGCCAGGTCTGGTTGCATTCTTGGTTTTCCTTCCTGCAATATAGTGAGGTAACGGGGAAGGGAGGGAAGCCAATTGTTCTTTTGATGGGTCCATCTGGTTATGCAGATAGAGGGAAAGCCCCTTTCTAGGGCCTGTCGGTCTCTAAGGGCCTTTAATTCAAAATGCTCTTTATACCAAGGAGTCATATTTTGAGGTGAAATTTCCTGAGGTCCTTCACATCCAATTAAAAAAAAAAAAAAGAAGTCAGCGATTACCCTGGAGGGCTTAGAATTGTGGCTGGAAGCAAACAGGAGGGGAGGTTCCTGGGGATGGCCATGCCCTGTGTTTTGTTATGGGTACTGGTTGTGTGGCTATGTTTGTGAGATTTCATTAAACTATATGCCTATGTACATGAACTTTTCAGTGTTTATAAGTATACTTAAATTTTAAAAAGCCTAACTTTTGACAAGTATTAATAATCCCAAATAGATATCATATGCTGAGCAGTTTAAGAGGTATGAGGCCATGCTAATGTGTATAACCTAAATGCTCATTTTTACCTCTGTGTACTCTTAGCCTTCAACAGCTTCTATAAATAGGTTGAGATTTTCTGTGAATTCTGTTGATTATGTGTTAACATTTTATTATCATCTTTAAATAAACCAGAGTAAATATTTCTTGACTTGGAAGACATTCCTAATAGTGCTCATTTTGATTAGATAATTTTCCGTATCTGGGAATAACTTTAAAATTATCTTATGCCGGATGCTGTGCACAGGCCTGTAGTCCCAGCTGCTTGGGAGGCTGAGGTGGGAGGAGCCCTTGAGCCCGGAGTTTGAGTCCAGCCTGAACAACATAGGGAGACCCCCAGCTCGTAAAAGAGAAAAAAAAGAAAAAAATTATTTTATAAAGAACTATAATGTGTCTGGTATTTTTACTTCCTTGACTTGCTGCTATTTTCTTTAACATACAAAACCCCACAGAGCAAAGACCTATTTTCGCCCAAAATTTAAGGTAAAATAGGATTAAGAAAAAGGAAGAACAGTAGATGCCCTTTGAGTTACAGTTTTAACTCAGTTTATAGGAATACTGTTCCGCCACTTTGCATGCTTACTTTTGCTTACATACATGCAAGTGCACGTGGTGAGATGTGTCATCCCAAAGACGGCTTCCTGGGAAGGCAGGCGATGCTCGGGAAGCGTAGGATGCAAGTAGACCTGTAATTTGGTAGCATGGCTCTCAGCGTACACAGTATCATTAAACTACAGTTTATACAAACACACACGTAATGGCGGCTCCTTTATCTCTTTCAAGAAAAGTGATATATTCTTGGTTCGTTTCGGGTAGATTCTGCCGCTCCTGTATCGCTACCAGTCTAAAGAATAATAAGTGGACCTGTCCATATTGCCGGGCATATCTGCCTTCAGAAGGAGTTCCAGCAACTGACATAGCCAAAAGGATGAAATCCGAGTACCAGAACTGCGCCGAGTGTGACACCCTGGTATGTGACCCTGCCCATGTTCATGGTTACCAGCTTAGATTCCTGAGAAAATGGTCATTTCCTCTCTGCTTTTGACCCCTTCCTACCCACTGTTTTGAAAGTGTTTTATCTCACCCTCCCTGCTTCCCTTTCTCCAATTTCATATATATTGGCTGCAAAAAGACAGACCCCTGAATTCCTACCATCACCCAGTTTTTGAAACAAAGGCTGTCATTGACCACCTCCATTTTCTCTTCTTTCTATAACTCCGGTGATCTCCTATTATGTGGCCTGTATTCTTGCTGCTCTGTGGCATCCCACCAATGAATAGTTTTGTCATCAAATCCGGTGGCATACTTCCACCTGTGTTGTTCTGGACTTTGCACTATTTATCTCTATTGATCGCTTCCTCCTTGTTGAAGTTTTCCACCTTTGCTACTATACTAGCCTGGTCAGATCATGTGAGATCTTAGAGGCCATGTAGAAGATTCTAGATTTTATCCTAAATGCAATAGTAAGCCATAGAAAGAGTGTAAGCTTTAGGGCACCAAGATCGTTTTTACAGTTTTGAGATATCATCACTCTAACATGTGCCTGGAGAATGCTTTGGAGTGGGCAGAAGTGAAATTGGTGCGAACAGTTAAGTGGCTATTATGATAGGTCAAGAGAGAAGACTAGATTAGGGTGACAGCATTAGTTATGGAATAAGAGGTTGTTTCAAGGTATATTTAGAAGGTAGAATTCAAGGAAATTGGTAATTGGATGTGGTGGCGAGTGAGAGGTGTCAAAAATGCCTCCCAGGCATTCTGACTTGCATAAGTGAGGCTACTAATATGGGGAGAAAACTTGGAGAAGAATCCACGGAGTTATGTTTTGCATGTGTTGAATTTGAGCTGCCAAGACGAGATGCTGGGAGCACATTTAGACATATCAGTCTAGAGATCAAAAGAGAGATTATGTACTAAGCTTCTAAATTTTTTTAGAAGAACCTTTCTTGATGTTTATCAAAATTATAGCCCTGTTATGCTTTCTCTTAGCACCCTGTGCTTTTGCTTTATACCACTTATCACCATGTGTAATTATACTTTTGTGATTTTTTTTTTGGTTTAATGTCATATATTCCCATCAGATTGAGTTCCATGAAGATAAAACTGTGTCTGTCTTATTGACATCTGTGTACCCAGCCCTTTGGAAAGTGACTGGCATATAGTAAATGCTCAGTGCATTTCTAAATGTTTGTATAAGACTCAGTGTATTCACGGCTACCTAACTATAGAATTTATACATGGTCTTGGAGTCAGACATCCTGGGATCAAACACTAATTTTCTCATGTACTTTTTGTGATTTTCGGAAAGTTATTATTCTGAGTTTTTGTTTACCTCTATATAAAATGAGGAAAAAGATAATGTTCATGTTATAGGGTGGTCACGAAAGTAAATGATAAATATATATTGGAGAGATATATATTTTTTATATGTATACATGGCTGATGACTGGCTTTTAACAGGGTGTCTGGAGCACAGTAAATGCTCAACATCGATAGCTGTTTGCATTCTTAATAATATATTATTGCTTATTTTTACTTAGTTTGTCACCAAATAAAATTCAACATGCACAAAATCAAACTCATCCTATTTATTCCATCATCCAGTTTTTGATCTTACCTTTGGTGTCTGCCAGAAACAAGAGCTTCCTCTCAATTATCCTGGGTGGAAATCCCCTTCCCTTTTTCTACTTTCCCCCCACCCCACCCCACCCCATTTCTGATTAGTCACAAGGATTTCGATTTGTTCTTTGAGACACTTTTACATTTATCTCTTCCTTTCTATGTTATCCCTCCTGCTAGGAATGCTGCCCATTCCTTCTGCAGCCATTTTAGACTCTACATAGTCTTCAGCGTCCAGGCAGATCTCCATTTCATGAGGCTCGGCCTTAGCATTCCAGTTTCCTGTCTCAAATAGTTTCCTCTACTTGGCCACGCATCATTTTTCCTCTATTGTGTTATTAACACCGTTAGAGCAGGCAGAAAGGTTTATGTTCGTTCTGCTATCTCTTACACTGTCTTACGTAATTTTGTGTCTAGACTCTGAATTGATCAATTCATTTGTCAGCAGATAGTCCTTGGCTTACTTAAATTCATGAGGAATGCTTTGTTGAACAAAAAATACAAAGAGAAATACATTTTTATTAGCAGTAATAGTAAAGAGATGAGAGAACACTAATGTGCAAAGTTGGATGTTAGAGGTTGTGAAATACATCTGTTTAAGACAGCTACCTAGATCAATCCTAGTTTTTATATCTTTTAGATGGGTATTTGTAAAGCAAGCATTTTGTTTTTACTTTTCCATTTGCTTTTATTTTTGCCTTTTGTGAAACAATTATAACTGTTTTCTTGATGTGGTAGATTTCATCTTTGAGGTTTAACTTCCGTAGCTTGGGCAAAATGAAGCAGAGTGGGTCGGCAACCTTACCACAGCTGTACAAAGCTTCCTTTAGCACAAGATCTTATCAGAGTTCTAATGAAACATTTAATAGAATATGTGTTATGTTAGCGACAGATCCCTCATAGTTAGGATCTGTGAATGTATATCTGGAGGAACAAGGGCTCTTTATTCTGCATTGAGGAAAATGGACTGCAAGAGCTGTCTTTTATGTTTGCTGTTAATGGGGCCATTAAGTATGCTGTATATTAGGAATTCATGTAATACTATTGGATATGTTATAAAGCCATGATATTTATATCCTTTTTAGACTAGCACAGAGTTTCTTTTAACTTACTATGGACTTTTCTAAAATGCATCCATTTGTTCTCCTTATCTCTGTTTATTTTTCTTTCTATCTCTTTTTCCTTCTTAATTTTTTTCTTCTTTTCTCCCTCTTGCTCTCTTTTTATTCATCCATTTTTCCTTCCCACTTCCTTCTTTTCAAAATCTATTTATATAGTTGCATGCAAAAAAGGTAAATTTGAGTTACTATACATCTTTTCATTTAAAAAATGTATATATATATATATATGTGTGTGTGTGTGTGTATGTGTTTTAGACGAACTAAATTCAACAACTCAACATTTGGGTCTTCTAAGTATTGGAGAAATTTGAAAATAGTATTAATTCTTGATAATGCCTTAACTTTGTGGTACTGATGTCATGAATGCATTCATTTAATCAATCGATCCCACAATATGACCTTATTTAAAAATTATAAAGCTGGATCATGTAAGACTTCATTGAGCCCCTTTTTAACAGTGAGTTTATTTTGAATTTGCTTTTATATAGGTTTGCCTCAGTGAAATGAGGGCACATATAAGGACTTGTCAGAAGTACATAGATAAGTATGGACCACTACAAGAACTTGGGGAGACAGCAGCAAGGTTGGTTTCAATACATTATAGTTTAATGCTAAATTTTGACATGTCTATAAAAAATTTAATGGGCTAGAAAGTTTAACATTTTTATTATAAAAATATTTATGCAGTTATGTTTAGGTTCTTAACCATCACACCTGGTATTGGAAATCATGTGTTAATAGCAGTCATTGTCAAAGAACTTTGCTCTACTTTAAAAATTGCATGTGGGAAACCAAACACACACTGGAGAGACTGGGACAACTTCCTAAGACAAGTTTGTGTGAAGGAAGATCCAAAAATAAAATGCAGAACTGTTAAATTTCTGCCAGGCTCTGTTTGCTGACTAATCGATTCTTGAAGTAGATCATAACTGAGATGATTCTTCTTGACTCTTCCATCACCACTGCTCATTTCCCCAGCTCACTCCTTATCATGTTGCTTGTTTCTCTTCAGAAGGCAGGAAGCAATCTCTCAGTGTGTGTTCTAGCAAGGGAAGAACAGCCCTGGGCAGGTGTCCTGAATCCTTTGTGGTTTTGGTGGGCAGTCTTATGTGGGACTGGGGGGAGGATGGAAGGGGCTGGTAGCTATAATGGATGATATTGATCATTTACTATTTTTTTTCTTTAAAAAAGAAAAAGAAACAAATCTAAGTCATTACTGTCCTGATGGGAAGGGTAATTTAGTAGTATCAGAGTAATTATAAAGTTTGGAGGAGTCTACCTCTACTAACGAAATAAAGAAATAATTTGTATTCTCCTGCATAATAGGTTGATGGCCTTGAAGCCATTAAGTCTACTTATGAACTCATTTACCCAATATTGATATTCAGCATGTGTGTAATTCCTTTCTCTCTCCTGAAGAAAAATGTTAGTTCTGCTCATTTTAATAAAGTATATTCAAAATATAGCTTAAATTTCTTAAACTAAGTCTAAATGATGGCCCTATTCCTTTTGTTTTACCTAGAAATTGCCTTGCAAAAGTACCTTTTATTATAGGTTTACCTTTATACCATGATGTAATAAATTCTTCATGAGTCTTTTAGCTGTAAACAGAGTAAGGATCCTGATAGACTGACCGCAAGAACCAATGGAAAGGTTAACATAAGTTGAGAAACTGTGTGGGGTTTGATGGGCTTTAAGAAAATTTAAAAACATATGAAAGCTAAATGGAATCCTCATTCCTTATGCTGGTTAGAATTAAATAGTAAAGAATTAAAATAATAGAAAATGGGGAGGGTTGTTGATTAATTAATCTTACAAAATAGATTGGCATTTATGGTAGAAATCTTTGTGGAAGAATTTTCTGCATGATTCAAACTTTTAAAATCCTTATGCATAGAGCATGTCTAGAGTGTAAGACTTGGAGGATAGGAAGTTACATCCCCAGTGGAAAGTGAGCAAAGAAATCTAAGCCTCCATATTGTCCCTGAGAATTTAAGGCAGTACTCTCCAATAGAAATATAATGTGGATCACATGTAATTTAAATTTTCTAGTAGCCACATTAAAAAGGTAAAAAGAAATAGGTGAAGTTAACTTTTAATATATTTTATTTAACTGAACATAGCCAAACTATTATTATTTGAACATGTAATAAATATAAAAATTATTGAGATATTTTATATTATTTTTTCTGACATTAAGACTTTATTTTTTATTGTGATGTTTTTCTTTTCTTTTTTTTTTTTAGATAGAGTCTCACTCTGTTGCCCTGGGTAGAGTGCAGTGGTGTCATCATAGCTCACTGCAATGTCAAACGCCTGAGCTCAAGCAATTCTGTTGCCTCAGCCTCCTGAGTAGCCGGGACTATAGGAGGGCATCACGATGCCCGACTGATTTTTCTATTTTTAGTAGAGACAGGGTCTCACTCTTGCTCAGGCTGGTCTTGAACACCTGAGCTCAAGCAGTCCTCCTGTCTTGGTCTCCCAGAGTGCTAAGATTACAGGTGTGAGCCACTGCCTGGCCCTTTTTTGTTTTTTGAGACAAGGTCTTGCTCTGTTGCCCAGGCTAGAGTAAAGTGGCATCATCATAGCTTACTGCAGCCTTAAACTCCTGGGCTCAAGTGATCCTCCTGCCTCAGCCTCCCACGGAGCCGAGACCATAGGCACACACCACGACACCTGGCTAATTTTTAAATTTTTGGTAGAGACAGAGTCTTGCTACGTTGCCCAGGCCAGTCTCGAACTCCTGGCCTCAAGAGATCCTTCTAACTCGGCCTCCCAGAGTGCTGGGATTACAGGTGTGAGCCACCATGCCCAGCCAAATTTTTAAAATTCAATGTGTATATTATATGTCCAGCATATCTGAATTTAGACTGGCCACATTTCAAGTGTCCAGTAGACATGTAAAGGACAGCGCAGATATAAGGGACAAATATTCCTGAGTGTAGATAAGAATTTTTGTTTTTTTTAAGAGACAAGATCTTGCTATGTTGCCCAGGGTGGGGGTGCAGGGGCTAGTCACAGGTGCAGTCATAGCACACTACAGCCTTGAACTCTTGGTCTCAAGTGATCTTTCTGCCTTAGCCTCCCAAGTAGCTGGGACTACAGGTGTGCTGCTACACCTGGCTTTTTTTCCCCCCATAAGGATTTAACAAGGCAGTTGTGGGTCAGTTTTCATTCTTCAATGGAAACTAATAATATGATTTGACACCTTTAGTTATATACTGGTGGATATGGAGAACAAATAACACTCAATTCAGATGTTACCTGAATTAGAAGAAAAAGGTAACCCAGGGATAGCTGGGTGCTGTGATCCTCAGTTTCTCAGTTAGTGGGTGGTCAGATTGCACATCTCTTCCAAAGAGAATAAAATGTGAATTATAAATGTTTCTCTGCCCTGTCCCTGTGAGCATACACATTTACATTTCTCATGACAAAAAATTTAGGGACCAACACCATTATCAGGATAGGAAAAATAATATCAAATCAGAGGAAGAACTAGGACTAGAAACTAGACCCAACTATATTCTTTTTAATCTCTAGTTAAGTGACTAGTACTTAGTTGCCAACAATTTTAGTAATATTTCTATTCTATGCGATTTCCAGGTGTGTATGTCCATTTTGCCAGAGGGAATTGGATGAAGACAGCTTGCTGGATCATTGTATCACTCATCACAGATCGGAAAGGAGACCTGTAGTAAGACTTTTTGTAACATATGTTTTAGCAATGTCTGAATTCAGGATACAATAGAAAATCCATTTATTAGATTTCTATGTATAGATATATTATGAAGGATAATAATTTATGTTAAGGCTATAATTTTTGACTATTTACAATATGTGAAAGTGTTGAGTTGAAACTGATGAGAATTACTAATGTATAATCACTCTTTCATTTATGAAACTACACATTGTCTCTTATAGATAAACATGGGTATGATCGACTAAAATGATCCAAAATGCACCGTTAATTAGTTAAGATTTAATTTTGGAATACTACCAGTGGTCATATCCTAAGTTAAAAACATTTTCAAATAATGCAAATGATGTCATTATGACAATACACTAGAAATGAAAAGAAGGTAGTTATTCATCTTCATTAATTAATCTATTATTTTATTTCACAGTCAGTATTTATCCATATGCTTGCATATTTAATATATATATTGCTCATCATTTCCTAGATTCGTTGTGAATGCTGCCTTTTTTCATTTCAGCCTGGCATTGTAATTCTGTTTATAGTGTGGTTTTTGTAATTTTCATTTTTGTATAGTTGTAAGGTAAAGCAGAGTGGATACCTTAACATTTACTCAAGCCATTTTACTACTATTTTTGAACATTTGGACTGTTACTAATTTTTAGGATTTGAATTCATATTCTTGTATTCTTGTACATTTAAACTTTCCCTTATATTATATTTTTTTCCTAGGAGGAAATTCCTTAGATTGATATTTCTGGGATCAATAGGGCAAACTTTTTCGTAGGTCTTGAAATGTGTCTCTAAAATGCTTTCCAAAAAGTTTGAGTCAATTTATATTTGTATCAGCAATTTAAGAGTAAACCACTTTCACCTTAACCTGGCTATAATTGGGTACACTTATTTCACAATTACCTTGGCTTAAAATAATAATAAAATAATACTTTCAAGATTATTTTAAATTTTATTTTAGCTTTACGCAATATGTGTGTGTGTGTTGTTTTATATATATAAGTTTTTAGATTTTTTTTGAGTTTTGGTGGTTTTTTGGAATAAAATCCTTTTGGAAAGTGGATGAGATTGAAACACAAGTATATTAAATAGAGAGAGAGAGAGAGAAAAAAAAGATAGATACAGATACAATGCTCGCAATCCTGCGAGATAGACATGATTATTAATCCCATTTTATAAATGATAAACTGAGGCTCAAAGAGGTTAAGTCAGTCATGCAAAGTCACAGAGCTGGTAAGTAGCAAAGCCAGAGTTAGAGTAGTCTAGCTCCAGAGCTGCATGGTAAACCCCTGCTCAAGAGAAAAGCTACACAGCACACAAAGATATTTGTTATTGATCCCAATGGCCCAGGGGTTTGGCCATTGGAATGGCTGACTAGTAGCTTGATAGGTGTTGGGGGAGCACACCGGTCCCGGGCTTTTCCTGCTCAAGTTGCTCTGTAAGAGGTGCTGGGCTAGGGAGTTGTTTCAGGATAGGTCCCTGGGAGCCAGAGGAAGTTAGAAGAAAGCATTAAGATGGAATGAGAGCAACTATGATTTACCGAGGCCTAAGTGCTTTCTTGTCTCTCCTAGCAACCCTGTGAAGAAGGGATTGTCTACACAGCCTGAGCCCTGACCACTAGTGCTGCTCTGGCTGGAGGAACGCTGGGCTCTGGACCATTATCTCAGGCTGCATCTAAGCAGCAGTGTGGGGCGGGCCACATACCGGTCGGTTCGGTGGTCTTGTGTGCTTGCTGCAGCAGAAATCCAGCCCACGTGTCACTCAGTTTGGCCATCAGATCAAGGGCAGCCCTTGGAGCTAGGTCCTTCATGATTTAGAGGTCACTGAAGAAAGCCAGCGTAAGTTGGGAGGTAAACCAGGAATGGTGGGATCATATTGCCCATGGATGTTAGTAGCTAAATCCTGGGCATTGGCAGGGATAGGCTTTGGCTCAAATCCCAGCAAGTCTATTAACTACTCTCTGCCTCTGTTTCGTCATTTGTAAAATGGGGCCGATAATAATAATGATGCCTTTTTCACAGGTAATAGTAAATGAGTCAGGCACATAAAGTAAGCATTTGCCGTCACATGGAGATCACTCCATAAATAGAAGAGGATGGTGGTGATAGTGGTGGGTCACTACGTGTTTTCAATTGTATAACATCAGACCTAGGCCGGGTGCGGTGGCTCATACCTGTAATCCTAGCACTCTGGGAGGCCGAGGCAGGTGGATCGCTCAAGGTCAGGAGTTCAAGACCAGCCTGAGCAAGACCAAGACCCCCGTCTCTACTAAAAATATAAAGAAATTATTTGGACAACTAAAAATCTATATAGAAAAAATTAGGCCAGGTGCGGTGGCTCACGCCTGTAATCCTAGCACTCTGGAAGGCTGAGGCGGGCGGATTGTTTGAGCTCAGGAGTTCGAAACCAGCCTGAGCAGGAGCGAGACACCGTCTCTACTAAAAAATAGAAAGAAATTAATCAGACAACTAAAAATATATAGAAAAAATTAGCTGGGCATGGTGGCACATGTCTGTAGTCCCAGCTACTTGGGAAGCTGAGGCAGTAGGATTGCTTGAGCCCAGGAGTTTGAGGTTGCTGTAAGCTAGGCTGACGCCACGGCACTCTACTCCGGGCAACAGAGTGAGACTCTGTCTCAAAAAAAAACAAAAAAAAAACAAAAAAAACATCAGGCCTAGAGAAGATTTCTCAGAGGAAGTGATACATGCTCACAGTTGGGGAACGCACATGGGCTGAGAGTAGGAGTGGGAGTGGAGAGGCAGGTGAGGAGGTGAAGTGGTAAAATTTCCCCACAAAGACCAAGATGTTATCATGGCCTTAAGACAGGAGCAGACTGTTTAGAAATGCCTGGTTCTGTAATAACCTACAGCTGTTTAGAAGTAGTATCTGGAACAGAAGACCTTCAGGTATCCTATGTTAGTGTTTTATTCTTTAGCAGAAGCTCAAGACACATGTCACTATGAAGGATCTAGAGCCACTAGAAGACATGATGTATCCTGTGGTTATGAAAAGACTGGAACGTGGCATACTTGGAGTACACATGCTTAAGGATCCCTAGTGGGGACATGCCAGCGAAGACACCCTGGTAGAGGCCTTGGGCAAGGAGGGCTGAGTCCAGGGCTGGTTCTGGGTTGGTGAGGAAGTTAGCAAGAAGTGTTGCTTTAAAGGACTGGATTGCCGATTTTGCTGCAGATAAGATGAGCGACATCGTCTGTCTTACCTGGTGTAAGAGGTTTCCTGGCAGTTAGAGATTTGGGAAAATGGTTCTTCTGCCTTCCAAAAATAATTAGATAATTCAGAGATCAAACCACAAGATAGCCAGTCTTTGCAGAACTGCTCAAGACTGATGCAGTAGGTTAAGAACATCAAAGGATTTTGACTTTTCTCACATGCCAACAGCTCCTTTTTCTCACTTAGTAATTATATTCTGCCATGTTGCATTTTCTGAATAATTATATTTATGGAATATTAGACTAAAAGGAGGCAAAAGACACAAACAGCATGCTTGAGTCTGAATTATGAGACCGTTTCTGAGATAAATATGGTATTTTATGTTGTAAAAGGATACGGTTCTAGGAAGAACCATACTTTGTGGTTATTCTCTCTGCCCAGGGCGCACTTTCTTTCACTGGTTTGTTCTTACTCACTCATCTTTTAGAGCTCAGCTTAAATCTTACTTCCGCAAGGAAGCCCTCCCTGACACTCAAATTAATTTCAGCTCTTACTTTCTTTTCTCCCCTCTTTTTTCAGTATTTACCACAATTTGTAATTATATATTCATTTCCTATTTGTCTTTCCTTCTAATTTATCAGGGTCATGAAGGCATGGAACCTCAGTCCTTTGTTCAAGACTGCATGCCCAGTTCTTGGCAGAGTGTCTAGAACACAGTAGGATGTAGTGATATGAAAAAAGGACTTTAAAGAAAAACATGACTCTGTTTACCCAGATTCAAAGGTTCCAGTAGTTCTATGTTTTCGACTGTGTTCAAGACTGCATGCCCAGTTCTTGGCAGAGCGTCTAGAACACAGTAGGATGTAGTGATATGAAAAAAGGACTTTAAAGAAAAACATGACTCTGTTTACCCAGATTCAAAGGTTCCAGTAGTTCTAGGTTTTCGACTGTACTCTGGAGGCTCATTCCTTAAGGAAGGGACAGGGCTGCTATTGGTTTGAAACACAACCTGTGGTGACCACAGCCTGAGCCAGTCTTCCCCATGGAAGTTTTATTTCCATGAGTACTTAGGGTATCTGTGACTGGACTGGGCAGCGGGGGTGTATGTGCATAAATGTTTAGGAAGGAAGAACAATCTTCAATAGGTTTGCTTTCAGACTCCCACTAAATTAGATCTGCAATCTGGTATCCTGATTTTGGTTACGTATTTGCCTATAAATATTTTCGGTGCATGTCTCTTTTCTCTTTTTGGTATTGGACTCAATAATCTTTAATCACTTCCTCAAATGGCATTTACCATCGTATGGAAAGTGTTCTATAATCGGCTTGAGTTGCTGTAGAGTTAGTCTAAACCACAGATGGTGGAGTTGAATGTCCGTTGTCATAGCCATTCAGGATTGAATCTTTTGCCTCTTGAGATGTCTGTGACATGAGCACACTGTCTTCCAACTCTTTTACACTTGTACTCTTAGAATTCATCTTCTGATCTCAGAAGAACATGATAGACATGTTCTTCATTAAAGATCTTTGATATTAGATTGCCTATGGAGATAATACTTGGTAACTAAAAGCCCACAACAGTAAAATATGATGTTTATGGCATCTATGCTTTTAGAACCTAAGAAAAAGATACCAGAAAAAAATTAAGTTTTGCCACCTACTTTCCTATTCTTTATTAAATCAGTCATACAGATATTTTAGAAATAGAATTCAAGTTTTATAGTATATAAAATATACCTGATTGACAGTGAGGGCTGTTGAGGACCTGTGTGGAGAATGATTTTCTTTTGGGGATACTCTATAACAGTACCAAAATGGGGGAAAAAAGCAGAGTTTGGAGAACTGGAAGGCCGACTGCCCTGTTGGTTGTGTTCTGTCCATGGTATTACCCTTATACTTAATGGGATAAGGGAGAGATGTCTTTTTGAAGACCCTGGTGAGAACCAGTTCAGAAAGACTGGGATGGGGACAGGATGCTTGACTCCATGTATGCATGGAGCAGTATCTAATCTGTTTCTGTGTCTTTGGTGTTTGCTGTGAGGGACATTGGGAAACGTGTCCTAATGTACTCACATTAGGGGTCTCGTCTATGACCCTGATGACCAAAGGTCATATGTTCTTATGAATATTTCTGTACATTTTATGTATTCTTAGAAGCCCTTACATTGGTGATTCTCAGCCTTTTCTCTGTCCCAGCACATGTAAAGAATTATGATATTGAACAAAATCATTCTTATTTTCCCGTAAGTAATAGTGATTCTCGAAGGTGGGTGAGTACTCCCCTAAGGAGAGAAGGTGATTATATCAGAATTTAGGGAAGAAGGAGTGGTATATAATTGAAAATGAACTCTCATCTGATTCCATGTATCAATAACTATTCTTTCCCCATCCCTAACTAGCCTAATTACTCTGGTATAGGAACTGATATGAATTAGAAGACATTTTTTAAAAAAGAAAAACAAAAAAACAAACCCTAAGCGGCAAAAACTCTATCAGAAGAGAAGAAGAAAATTACTGGAAATCTTTATCCTAAAAACTAGTTCTTTGTTCATGAGGTGTCTATTATGTGCCGGGTATTATGCTAGGTGCAAGGCATAAGGAAATAAGAGAAATATGATTTGCTCTTGCCCTAAAGGATCTTTTATTTTAAGGGGGAAGAAAATTTAAATAATATTTTATCTAATCTGCAAAGTATATATTTTATTCCTACTTTAGAGAAGAAAAATTAAGTCTGAGCTCCTATTTTGTGCCAAATTCCATGTACACTAACATATGGAGAATTTAAGTCATTCTTACTTCACTTTTATAGTTCCAATATTGTTGCTTCCTATTAAAGAAAATCTAACAAGTAAATAATATTAAATCCCTTTAAGAAAATATTTAAATACTTTCTCCAGATGGAGAAAGCCTGCTGCTCTTGAATGAAAATACTCCCATCCTAAATGAAAGCTTTTCAGTATCTTGCAAAGCTAAGAACAGATCTATCTGTTAAGAAATTTTACTAATTTAAGAGAAATTCTTAATTTTAAGAAGCTTAAGAAATTCTGGTTTTTCTGTCTTTCTGAAAGAGTTTGTTTTTACATCACATAGAGATTTTTTTTTTTCCTGGAATTCCCAAGGACTTTTTTTACTCGCTTCAACATTCCTGAAAAGGAAAGTAGAGTAAATCATGTAGGAAGAAGGAGAGATTTTATTGTCTTGTAAAGTGGACAGACTTTGGGTATTGACTCCTTGTGAATCTAGACTGTTCTAAAATGGTCCTACAGATCTCAGAGAAAATGACTCACATGAATAAAGAGCAAACGTAGTGGGAAATTTTCATACTTCTCATGGATTATACTAGAAGAATGAGCACAGGTGCAAAAGAAACTGAATGGACTTGGCTTCATGCCAACAGTGATTTTGGCACAAAATAGCAAAAAATTGCAAATCTTCTCCCCCAGATCTCTGCCCGAAGCTTATACATAATAGACATGCAAGAGCATTTCTATTTTACAGTGTACTCGGGCTGTTTATAGTATTGAGCCAATAAAGATTTTCATATGATCATAGAGAGAAGGCTTCTCAGAGGTAATCTAATGCAGCCTCCCTCTCAAGGTAGCAAGTGATTTACTTTGTCAGTGCTTGAAATTTTCCAGAATGGTAACTCGGCTACAAGGGTTTTTTTTCTAGATGTCTCAACATCTTAATTTTCCTTCTGTATCTATTGCAGTTTATTGATGTTTCCCTTACCTAGCACTTAAAATAGAACACAGTGCTCCAAGAATGGTCAGTGAATGCAGAATAGAAGGACCATCAACCTTTATTCTAGATAATCGAATGCTATCTGTGCTGTTCATTATTTAGCATTTTACTAGCTTTTGGTAGTCTGATAATAGTCTGATAATGATTCTCAGTAAAATGAAACTCCCAAAAGACTTTTTTCTATTGGTGCTGGAGTTAAGAAAGGTGTTCTCTATTACAACCTAAATATTAGATGCAGGATTTCTTGTTTATTCCCTCACTATACATCTTGTTTCTCTAAAAGAAATTACATTTCTTTAAGACAGTGGTTCTCTATCTTTATCATGTGTCAAAATCACCTGGCAGCAATACAGATTGCTAAGCCCTAGCCCTAGAGTGTCTGATTTAAAAAGTCTGAGCTGGGACCTGAAAATTTGCTTTTCTAGTAAGTTGCCAGGTGATGCTGATGCTGCTGGTCTGAGGACCCCCACCCTGAGAACCATTGCTTTGTTTGAAATGTTGAAGCTAGGACAAGCTAGAAATAGGACTGTATTTTTTATTTGATTCTTTGTTGACCAGCATTGCATAATCTTTATTCTGGGGACTTGGGGGATAAATATCCTTACAAAAGAATCTTCTTCATCTGATTAAAAGTGGAAAGAAACATCTGTTTTCATGCACATTAAGTGTACTTTTTGTTTTAATCCCATTAAAGCAGCCTCTGTCAGGGGATCTGTCCCCTTTTCCTAGAGAGTAAGTACTTTTGGTCTTCAGTTTGGTCATCTGTAAAACAAAAGTAGAGAAAATGTACTCAAGGAAGTTGGTTATCTTTGACTTTATAGTTTCTTGAGAAGAAAGAATAATAAATGAAGGTTAATTACATAGAAAGGGACAATTTGGAATCAATAGGCTCAACACCAGAAAATATAAACCCCGAGGCTAAGAGGAATCAACTGAAGGTGTCAGTAGAATAGGGTGAGGTTCTCCCCTAAGCTGCTAGGTCACAAATCGGGACAGGCAGACGTCCTGATCTACTGTACATTGGCCTGCACAGTGAATGGGCTGTGAGCCCATCGACTAAGGACCTGCCCTCTGGGGGGTACCAGGACATGACATTATCATCATGTCTGACAAATGGGAGGCTATCATAGAAATAGTTTTCAATTATCTGAAGTTGGTAGCAGCTTCTAATATAGTGGCTGTTATTCACCTATTGCATTCACCATCAGAAGTCCATACTGAGAAGAGGCCAACATCTTTCAAATGTATACTGTACAATTCTTGGTTCTTCCTGATAGAGGTAGTATGTCCTGGGAGCATTGAATAGAGACAAATAATAAAGGATGGCTGATGTTAGGATATTGGCAACATTAGGGAGAGTGTAAGTGAATACTTAGGTTTTTATATAATGATCAGTCTGTCTCTCACCTACCGTTTTGTTTCCCCTTCCCGTTCTTACTCTCGCTTGCCTCAGGTCAAATCTCCCACTTTAAGAAACAAAAGACGTTTTTGACTTCTGCCTGTTGTTTTGCAATGTCCTTTTGGTGGATGTTTGTTTAGTCACACAATTAAATTTTATGTTCACCAGAGACTGAAGCCTGCATTTGTTCCCTATTAACATAAGACTAAAACCAAAAGCTTTTTTGCTTAAAATTCCAAGTTTTCTGTATCTCTCTCCTCCACTAGACTCTAATCAGCTCCTTAATGGTAGGAACCAAGGGCATAGTCGTCTCTGTGCCTCTGGGTCTTAGTATAATCCTACAGAAACCATGTTAGGTGCTTGAGTTAATACTGAACAGAGGTGGTACCAACTTACCCTTCCAAACTCTTCTCCCACCACTTCCCCAACACACCCTTCCTTTAGCTACACTGAGCTTTTTCCATTACCTAAGCAGGGCCTGTCCTTTTACGACTTCCTGCCTTTTCTCACATTGATTCCTCTGCCTGTGATGCTCCTCGCCGCTGGGCTGGCTGGCTCATTCTTCAAGTTAGAGGCAGCTCAGCTGAAGCCTTTCCAGACTTCCTGAGCAAAATTAGTAATTCCATTTTCAGGTCTTAAACAATTGTCTGTTCATATCTTGGCTATAGCGCTTGCTATGCTATATTGAAAGTATCTGCTTAAGTGATAATAATGGCAACCACTTATTACTTGTGCCAAAGGCTGAACTAATATAATGACTGAGCTTCATAATATTAAATGATGTATTATTTTAAATCTACCAACAGTCCTGGTACACAAATCATACTCATTTTATAGGCTAAGATTAATTACTTGCCAATGGTAAGTCAGCGAGAGGTTGAGATGATATTGGAAACTATTTTCTAGATACCAGGAATGTAGGGGTCCACAGGACACATGTAGTTTCTTCCCTCAGGGAGCCCCAACTCTTCAAGCACAGGAATCAGATAGTAGTAAATGTTTGGCATTTATTGAATGCCTAATATGCATCTGGCACATTAAGGACCTTATATCTAAATACCACAGCTGCTCTACAAGGCAGGTGTTATCCCCATTTCACAGAAGGGGAAACTCACTGCTCAAGATCACACAGCTAGTGCTAGGATTTGAGCCCAAAGTTGTCCGAGTGTCTTACGGGTCTCCATATTCCAAGTGCCGCTAGAACATAGTAGGGGCACAATAAAGAGTGTTGAATGAAGAAATTTCTCTAACTGGTGTTCCTTCTCTCACACCTTGAAATGTTAATATTGTTCTTCTGTTAAAATATTTCTTGGTCTCAGCTCTGTTTTTATTATATATAGTAGTCTCAGGGTAGATTAAATGCTATCTTGGGATAGCCAGTGTTGCCAATTAAGCAAAGTAGCTAGCATTTGAAAATCATAAATGATTATAAAAAAATAATAATTAAAAGTATGTAATTTTATTATAAACAAGACATAAAGATTAATGGAGTCAAGCAAAATTCAGAAATTGGCTCTTATTTATAGAAATTGAGCATATTGAAACTGAGATCCTCATAAAACAGTAAGAAAGAAAAGAATAATATTAAAAGACCACATTTAAATTTAAAGAAAAATGTTATCATCCAAGCTGATAAATTGGATACTGTTAGAATGTGGAAAAAAACCTCAAAAACATTGGATTATCTATTGGAGGCCTGGATTCCACTCTGATACTTATAGCTGGGTAAATTCAAGCTAGTTTTTTTTCCCTCTGAAATTGCACTGATGTACAATACAAGGATAACAATTAATTCACTGCGGTGTTGTGAGGATGAAATGAGAATAACACCTAATTCACTGCCTAACAACACATATTTGGCACTCATAATGAGTTTGCATATCATAGTTTAAAAAAATGAATACATGAATAAATAGAATTTTTTAAAAACCTGGGTTAAAATGTAATAAAGCAGTATGTATTAAGAATCTTTTATATTAGCCATTAGGGAAATGCAAACTAAAACCACGGTGAGATACCACTACCTATCCAAATGGCTAAAATAAAAAAATTTTGACAGTCCCAGATGCTGGAAAGAATGAGGAAAAACTGAGTAATTCACACATTACTGGTGAGAATATAAAATGGTACAGCCACTCTGAAAAACAGTGTGGCAGTTTTTTACAAAGTTAAATATCCACTTACTATATGACCAAGCAATCCCACTCTTGGAAATTTATCCTACAGAAATGAAAACTTAGTTTATGCAAACATCTGTATATAAATATTTAGTATTATCCATAAATTCATAGCAGCTTTATTTGTAACAAACAAAAACTGGAAACAATCCAAACATTCTTCAAAAGGTAAATGGATAACCAAACTGTGAGGTATCCATACCATGGAATACTACTCAGTAATAAAAACAAGGAACTATTGATGCACCCAACAACTTTGGTGGATCTCGGAGTCAATGGAAAAAGCCAATCTCAAGAGGTTAAATACTGGCAAGTGCAGTGGCTCATGCCTGTAATCCTAGCACTTTGGGAGGCTGAGGCAGGAGAATTGATTGAGGTCAGGCCTTCAAGACCAGCTTGAGCAACATAGCAAGACTCCATCTCTACAAAAAATACAAAAATTAGCTGGGCACAGCGGTGCATGCAGATCGTCCCAGCTTCTTGGGAGGCTGAGGCAAGAGGATCACTTGAGCCAAGGAGTTTGAGGTTGCAGTGAGCTATGATCATGCCACTGCCCTCATGCCTGGGCACTCCAAAAGAAAAAAAACAAAAACGTTAAATACTGTGTAACAGCGGTCCCCAACTTTTTTGGCACCAGGGACCGGTTTAATGTAAAAGTTTTTCCACAGACTGGTGGGGGTGGCTTCAAGATGATTCAAGCACATTACATTTATTGTGCACTTTATTTCTGTTATCATTACATTGTTAACCTCTCTGCTAATGATATCTGTATTTGCAGCCATTCCCCTGCGCTAGCATAACCACCTCAGCTCCACCTCAGATCATCAGGCATTAGATTCTCAGAAGGAGCACAACATAGATCCCTCGCATGTGCAGTTTACAGAAGGGTTCGAGCTTCTCTGAGAATGTAATGCTGCTGCTGATCTTGCTTGCACCGGCTTGCTGCTAGCTTACCTCCTGCTGTGGGGCCGGGTTCCTAACAGGCCATGGTTGCAGCCCGGGGCTTGGTGGACAGCAGCTGTTTAATTCTATGTATATAACACTCTCAAAATGATGAAATTATAGAAGCAGAGAAGAGATCAGAGGTTAGGGAGAGAGGAGGAAGTAAATGGGTAGCAGCACAGTGGAGTTTCTTCATAGTAACAAGAGTTCTATATCTTGATTGTGTTGTGGTTGTATGAATCTATATGTGTGACAAAACTTCACAGAACTATACATACATACACACAAACGCGCGCACACACACACACCTAAAAATATGACTACATACAAAAACTGGTGGATCTAAGTAAGGCCTGTTAGTCTGTTAATTGCCAATTTCCTGGTTTCAATGGTGTACTGTACTTACGTCAGATGTTACCATTTGGGGAAGCTGGGCGATGGGGACCTAAGATCTCTGCATTATTTTTATAATTTCTTATGAGTTTATAAATATCTCAAAATGAAAAAGTTTTAAAAATAGCCATTAAGGGCTATTAACTTAGGAAAATATATGTAAATAATAAGTAATGGTGGTGTGTTTTAATCTATTAATATATTGCTCATGGCAGGAAAAAACTATAGAGCAATAGATACTATGAACCATAAATGTTCATAATTGTTGACCTAGTGATCTCCATTTCTGGCCATTTATCCTAAGGAAATAATCCCCCAAAAAGTGAACAGTAGAAGTGATATCATTTGCATTAACAAAATATCCACATACAAAGTATTCCAAGAAGTAGGCAACTAATTAAGTAAATTATGATATATCTACTAGCTATAATATTGTTTAAATAATAAATTGATAATATGAAACCAAGTTATAAGGTTAAGTATGCATATGGATGAGAAATGCATATGAAGAAATAAATGCAGTTTTATTTAATGTTGCTTTAACATTTACACAATTTTATAACGTAATTCTGAAATATGGCCAATGGATTCATAAAGTTAGTAAAAATTCATTTTGTTGAATGGTTACTTATTTTTTTAAATTTTGACACTAATGATTATTTTAAATTCTTTCTTGAACTCTTGGTCTTGTTTCTTTCCAGTTCTGTCCACTTTGCCGTTTAATACCTAACGAGAATCCAAGCAGCTTCAGTGGCAGTTTAATAAGACATTTACAAGTTAGTCACACTGTGTTTTATGATGATTTCATAGTAAGTACATTTTCTTATTTTTATGTTATGTTTTTATGCTGTCTGTGTTAAGCTTACCGTCTTAATCGAAGTGAATGAAAGGAAAAAATGTGTATTAGCTAAAGTGTTAAGTATTAGCATTAAGTAGGAAATCATGAAACTAAGTGTTTTATAAATTTGACTATTAATATTGAAGTGGTTATCTGCCTTGGACAAAATTATTTTCTTTGTGATCTAGATAGCCATTGTATAAAGACCCAGATTTAACTTTTAAATTATTTTAATTTTTAGTCTAGTCTCTTCCTTTATATAGATATGATAATTGTTGAGTTGAGAACTTATATAGCTGAGATGAAATCACATCAATAATGAAATGGGCTGGGCATGGTGGCTCACACCTGTAATCCTAGCACTATGGGAGGCCAAGGTGAGAGGATTCCTTGAGCCCAGGAGTTCAAGACCACCCTGGTAACAGTGAGACCCCATCCCTACAAAAAATAGAAAAATTAGCCAGGTGTGGTGGTGTGTGCCTGTTTTCTGAGCTATAGTCTGAGCTATTCCGAAGGCTGAGAGGCAGGAGGATCCCTTGAGCCCGGAACTGGAAGCTGCAGTGAGCTACGATGACACCACTGCACTCTAGCCTGGGCAACAGAGCAAGACCCTGTCTCAATCAATCAGTATATATATATATATATATTTTTTTTCCATTCATATATATATGTATATATATAATGGAGTGGCTTAGAGTTTGTCCTATGTCCAGTTGCTTTTATAGTATGTTGCATGACTAATAACAGATTAGACATGACATTATCAGTATAGTAAGACAAATGGGCCTTCTCATTTTTTATTTTAAAATCTATAAAACACAAAACTTGTGTTTATTGAAATTTTTAAACAAAAACATTTATTATGAAAACAATTTATATGTACACGAAAGTATACAGAATAATATAATGAACCGCCGTATATCCATGACCTAGCCTCAGTTACCAACTCATGATCAATCTCATTATATTAAGAGTTTTTAAGGTAGAAGAAAAGTTACATATAGTATGAATAGTCTTAATACTTATGAATGTATTTCCCATTGTGAGAAATCAGAATGGCAAACAAAAAGTTAACATATGCAATGGAACAATCTCTACTGGGGGAAAAAAAAGTTAACATAGCCTTTGCTCTACTCTGGTCCATGTGTTGCCAAGTGGGAATAAGGCATTGTCCCCAAAGCCCCTCTCAGCAAAGGAGTATTGCCTATTGTGGGGAAGAAAATCACTCATAGTCATGTTCTGAAATAATATATGTTATTGTTACTTTTATCTGAATACATAAAATGTAAAGGGTTAAATTTAAATTTGCATATAATTGTTACATGATTTTGACTCTTTTCTTTTTATACAATTTCAAGATAAAATTTAATAATTGTTGAAGATTGTCATTTGAAAATTTTCTCCATGCTTTCTGATATGCCCACTGGACAGAACTATCTAGATGGGACACAAAAATCTTGAGTTCTAACCTAGGTTTAAGTAATAGCTCTGTCACAGCTGTGTGTGACCTTGGGGAAGATATTTAACCTCTGAACCTCAGTTTGTTCATTTGTTAAATGAGTAGAGCAAAAGCAGCTACTCCCAAAAGCTCTTGTTAGGATTAAGTAATGCATATAAAGTGATTTGCACAGTTCAGGCACAGATGTTAGGCAAGTTGGAGATAGGGTGGGAATAAGTAGGATTATTAGGACCACTTGAAGAACTGAACAAGGTACATGACAGAGAGGTTTCATATTCTCCACTCCATCTCTCTAATAATGTCTTTTGTGTCCAGTAAGGCACATAGGTTCTAGAACCTGGTTTGGGTCCATGGGTTCTCATTGGTAACATAAACGGGTTCCTCTTTATCCTGGCTCTGTGAGATGTTCTAAAAGCAGGTTGATTCCATGCCTGTCTCGTTACTCATGTTCAGTATAGTCTCAAGATCTTTCAGATGATGTATGACCCTGGAGCTGGTCAGGATGAAGCTAATTTGATAAGAATATGGAAAGTGAACTTGAAGTAGGGTTCTTTGTTTTGAGTTTTTGTTTCCTGAGCTACTGTGGACTAAGCTAGACTCTTTATGCATATTATCTCATTTTATTCCTTACAGCAACTTCTGTGAGGTGAATACTTTATTTTATCCTCATTTAACTGTGAAATATCTGAAGCTCAAAGGTTAACTAAATTGCCTGAGAACAAGCCAGTATCACGTCCAAACCTCGTGCTCTACTGTGCTTTATGGCTTTCCTTTGGATTTTGTTTATTTGTTTTTACGTTTTAGAATGGACTTTGAATAGAGATTTCAGTTTTGTTGTTTGTTCGTTATGGAAGAGGAGAGGGATTGGAGAGGGTAGGGTTCTTAATAGTTTTTGTTTTATTTATAGAATGTGCTGATTTTGAATTCCATTTTGACACATAGGGAAATGAGGAGAAAGAAAGTTTTGTTTTCAACAATTTTTTTTTCAGAAATAGATATTCAGTAGTATTGCTGGCATTGGGGAATCCTGTGGGGACGCCTTAACTCCATGTGACATGTTTGTGCGGAACATAGCTCTCTGACCAGCATTTGTAATATTGACTAAAAACTACTAATTATGTCAGATAAAAACTTCAAATTCCAAATCAAGACTATTTTATTATGACAGTAACTAGTTCATTGATAAACAGTTAAGTGAAATAGAAAATATATTAGCCCCAAGGCTAAAGTCCTGGGTTCTGTGACAGGCTTTGTGAAACCTTGGACAAGTGACTTAACTCAGGGCTTTAGTTTCCTGCAAAATGAGGGCATTGCATTGACCACCATCCTCCAGTTTCTGAAACACTTTTGACTCTGGATGTTTCTAATCATTTTTCTTTATTGTAGGATTTTAATATAATCGAGGAAGCTCTTATCCGAAGAGTCTTAGACCGGTCACTTCTTGAATATGTGAATCACTCGAACACCACATAATTTTATTAAAAGGAACAGGAAGGGGACCATTCAATTGCACCATAAGATGCTGCTTAGACAATTGTAGAGAGATTGTCAATGTTTGATGGATGAAAATGTACAGCACAGTTACATGTTTGCCTATGTTTATTGGTATAGTGCATTTAAAAACTGCTTTCATTTTGATGGTTTAAATCTGTCTTGCATTCTTGAGTTTCTAAGACATTTAAGAACAAAAATTAGTCTACATCAGTCAACATATGGAAGAGACACAGGCTAGGTATGTAGGTGGAGGATCTCTATTTGCAAATTTGATGATACTGAGTGTAATACTACATATTAATAACAACCATCATGGTTAGGCATGAAAACTAATCTCTGTTCTATGTGAAAAGATGGAGAGTAAAACCAAGTGCAGACAATCAAGGAAATATGAACTCTGCTCCAATGCTCTGTTTTAATCTCTAATAACATGAATAATTTTTTATGGGAGTAGGAAAGGAAAATTTTGGAAATTGACAAAGTTCATTTAACCAAACTGTATTACATAATACTGTAACAAAATAAATTTTGTGTTAGAAAAGTATACTTAATTCTTTGACTTTTTATAACTATACACATATAGAAGAATTTAATACTATATTTTTCAAATTTTTGTAGCTTATTATTTAGAAACATTTCTATAATATAGGCAATTTCTTAAGAACCATTATCTGATATTTATAGTAGAAGTATTCACATCCATGATTTTTAGTGAAAAACCCTAAGGGCTTTGATTTCTTTTTAAATTTTAACCCTTTAGAAATTACAAAATAAAGCACAAATGCTGAAAGCTAGACACACAATTTATAGCCTAATGCATTATTATAAGGAAACACTCTTTTAGAACCCTGCCAATCACCCCATATATCCTCTTTTTGTCCTGTCACAATTACAATCCCACAAAAGTAACCACTAGACTGATTTCGACAGTAATCACTTCCTTACATTTCTTTATTATTTTATAACAAAAATAAAGATATAAATGCATATCTTTATATTTTAATATTCATTTTCATTGTTTTATTAGATTTATATTTTATATTTCTTTTTAATCTGCAAGTTCCTCCTTCTTCTTTCCTTTCGCTTAAAATTTACCTATTGAAGAACCTGGTCTTAGGACCTGTAGATTTCCTGCAATCTGTATTTTGGTAATTGTGCACTCATGATGCTCTGGATGTTGGCACATGGATCCGAAGGTTTGAAGAGACTCAGGTTCAATCTTTTTGGCAAGACTATAGGTCATGGTCTCATGGTCTGTTCTTTCATCAGAGGGCACATAATGTCTTCTTCTCTCTTTTTGTGACATTAGCTGAAATTGATACTCAGAGCCTAGATCTATTCATTCATTGTAGGTTGGGGAATATTCTAATTCTATCATTTTTGGGTTTTTTTTTGTTTGTTTGTTTGTTTGTTTGTCTGTTTTGAGACAGAGTCTTGCTCTGTTGCCCAGGCCAGAGTGCAGTGGCATCAGCCTAGCTTATAGCAACCTTAAACTCCTGGGCTCAAGCGATCATCCTGCCTCAGCCTCCCCAGTAGCTAGGACTACAGGTATGCACCACCACGCCCAGCTAATTTTTTCTGTTTTTAGTAGACATAGGGTGTCACTCTTGCTCAGGCTGGTCTTGAACTCCTGACCTTAAGCGATCCTCCTGTCTCAGCCTCCCAGAGTAGTAAGATTACAGGCATGAGCCACCATGCCTGGCCTTATCATTTCTTTTTAATTTAATTTATTAGTTGGAACATTTTTATAAAGAGATACTTCCCCACATCTGCAACATGGTTAACCAGTGGTAGAGTTCATATAGGAGACAGAAAATAAATATTTGAATTTTTCCCCTTTATTTACTAATTTTCAAGATAATAAACTTGTTTCCTATCATCTTCCAGGTATTTTAAGATACAGGTATTATGAACTTGTGGGTACAAACATATTTGATGAGCTTCAATCTATTACAAATATTATTTTATTGAAGTTCAAATTGTCATATCATTGGTCATTGAAAGTCTCATGAAGTTTGTTCTGAGTCTTTTTGACACCACTTCAGAAGTTTTTAATAGCTTCCTGCTATCTTCTATGACAAGATATCACAGGCTCAACCTGCGTGTTTCCTGCCCTGGACCTGGAATTGGCCATTTCCCTAAGAAGCCTGGTTTCTTTCAGTGAAAAATGGTGTTTTGAAAACAGTCTGAGTACTGGGTTGGTCATTGTTTCTAGGAGAGAGCTAGGAAATATCTATATGTTTTTAAAGATAAAACACATCATAAGTTTCTTGATACTTCTAAATAAAAATTTGTTATTACACGGTTTTTACCTAACCTTTCTCTTACAACTATATCTGTATTCTTCTATATTGAGAATCTTGGTTTTCAAGAGCATAGGGTATGGTAGAATTAGAATATCCCATAATTACTCATTTCCTTTATTTACCTTACACATGCCACTGTCTCAGAATAACAATACATACACAACCACAACCAATATGATAATTGGAACATTTAAAAATGTTCTCATTTGCTCTTCCCTTTCTCCCCTATTTTTGAAATAGTTGTACTATGTCAGCATTTTCAGAACATACTGCTATAACATGCTATACTTTCTACTTTTTATCCTCCACTTAGTCTCAGCTCTTCAAGTAACTATATATTTAGTGCTTGCTACTAGTCTTTATTTGATGGCCCTGGCTGCTTTTCATGTCTGGCTCTTTAATGATGAATCCAGAACGTAGATTAGTATCTCTATCTTGAAAGGAAGCAAAGAAACTATGAAGACAAGTGATATCAACTACTGAGGATAAAATGTTATTTGACTAGAGTTAACTCTGTAATTGTAATCATTTACAAACTTCTTTGTTCCTTACCTGTAAGTATAGTCATCATCATGGTGCCCCAATTTTTCTGTAAAAAATTATCCATGACTTCTTAAAAGTCTTGCTACTGTTCTTCCATCCAGTACAAGATAATTGAGAAAACGTAAAGCTGGCTGAAATCTAGGGGGCTTCATATCCTCCCTTTTAGATACTGGTTTCAAGCTTGCTTTTCACAGCTGCTGACCAGTAACAACTGATTTTTAGTTTCCCAACCTGTCTTCCTTCAAGTTAGGTGAATCACACAATAAAGCAAAACCTGTTGGACAAAAAAGCAAAAGGAGAGGAATTTTTCAGAAACAATCATCAGACTGAAAATCTAGCCCCTGAAAAGCAAAAGAACATTATTTCTGAGCATCAGTACTGACTATCCAGACAAATCCATGTTAATGCAGAGCAAGAGAAAAGGCATCCTTAAATCTGTAAAACTTGAAAAAATTTTAGAACTTTTAAATGAAGCTTTAAGTCGTCTGCCGCTATTAACCTCAGTACAGCAATTCTGAATCTTGTCCTCGGATTCCTCTTAGGATAATTTTGCCACCTACAGGACAGATTAGGTGCTGGCCACCTGAATTATTTTGTGTTCTGAATTATTTTGAGTTGTAAAATAGTGAAGTACAAATATTCATTGTTTCACTGTGCCTTTAGCCTTTTATAAAGAAGAATTTATAATTCATTGTTTTAAAAAATGAAAATCCATTTGAAACTATTGACTATCAAAAAAGTTTCACTCTATAGCACCTTAGGATATAACTTTTTCAAGGCCTTATGAGGGAAAAACTGATTCACATGTTGTTATTCTAAAGCTAAATTCTTCTAACCTTACAAAAACCTATGGAGATTTCCCTTTCACATAATTGTGCACCCAAGTTTCTAAAATGTAGGTTGAAAGATTGGATCGATTGTGAATCTATGGTAAAGATAAGGTTCTGGGTCAGATCTCCTAAGAGATCCTGTCCCCAGTGAGGTTGCATTTCATTACTTTTACTGGGTGCTAATTGTCTTTCATTTTGAAATGAGTTTACTCCAGTAATTGAATGTTTATCATATAATTTGTATCTTCGAACATTGAAGGTATTTTAAAAAGTCACTAAAAAATTTCCTTTTATTATTCAACCACAAAAAATATGTATAATGATCAGAATTTAAAGTGTATGATTATTTTTTTCTGTAAATATGTGTTATTGTGAGAAATAAAGAATGGCAGGACCATTGCTTTCATTAAAATATCTACTGTGTTTATTCTTAAATATTGATCTTGATAATTTTTTACACAAACCTAACACGATTTTTAAATTGTTATCATTGAGCAACATCTATCACAAAAATACACATTCATTTTAGGCCATTAGTTCTCAACCAGGGGTAATTTCGCCTCTCCGTGGACATCGGCAATGTCTAGAGATGTTCTTCGTTGTCGTAACAGGGGTGTGGTGTGCTGTTGGCCTGGGATCTGGATAGAGGCCAGGGATACTGCTCAACATTCCTCAGTGAAAAAGAGAGCCCCTCACAATAAAGAGCTATCCTGCCCAAAATGTCAACAGTGCAGAGCTTTACAAACCCTGATTTGGCCAAAGTAATACTTAGCGCCATGGAATTCTTGTTCTGCTAGCAAGAGGCTTCACTAAAACTTAAAAGGTAAGATGTAGATGGATTCTGTATATCTTACTCCCTGCTAAATCCATACTAAGTTTGAGTGCCTGTAGCTGTTGTGTGTACCCATATGTCATGAGCATATGAATTTTTGGATTTTTCATGATAAGAGGTACAGGTATTGACAAAACCTCTGATGCCTCTATTTGCTGAGTGACATCCTAAAAGAGGGAACCCAGGATTGGTTGAGAAGATTTACCTTTATCACATAGATTATTGAAATAAGTAAGACAAAATATTACAAAGGGACACCTATGTCTGAGATCCTTGAGGCCAAGAAATATTTATGTTTTTTATATATTACTGGAAAATCATGTGGTGTTTTTATCCTGAAGATTTCATAGAAGACCACACATGGGTCTTAAGGCTAATCATTGCCCCCCAATAGACACATATGAGGCCCAAAGAAGGTGAACCACAGGGTACTGGTCAAGGTAGATTAGGTTATGCTGCAGTTAAGACAACCTCCAGATCCTAGCACTCACCAAGGTCTGCCAGGGTCCTGACTGTTCTTCAGGGCAGCTGTTTGTGCTCCAGCCTCAGAATTCCAGGGTGCTTTCATCTCATGGCAGTTGTATATCACTGTGTGTTTCCTACATCACCCTTCATCACAATAGCCTGGAAAGTTGGTTACACAGGTCATTTCTGCCCACATTTCATTTGCCAATGCAAGTCACATGGCCATATGTAACATCAAGGCCTTGGGGAAGTGCAATCTTCTCATTTAGAAGAGAGCTGGATATCGGGGCATAATAGTAATGCCAACCATGAAGGTACAAGCCAGGCAGAGTTGGCAGAAAAGACAGGGAGGTCCACAGGGGAAAGACATTAAAAATGTGTGGGAAGGAGGGGTGAAAAGTCAAAACGAGACTAGCTTTTTAGAAACATGAAGTGATATTCATTTTTGCCACAGTAATTTTTTGGTTAGTTTTATTCAGAGTTTGGGATCATTTTACCAAATGAAATGCCCATTGGTTTCTCAAATATAAGACAATAATTTCTTTTTTAGAATCATTCTTTCTTACTCACTAACAAGAAATACCAAGTGTGTTTTCAGTCCTTTATTTTCTCAGAAAATACCTCCATCAGAACCACTTGAGATGCTTGTTATAATTGCATCTTTATACCCTCCCCAGATGTACAGAATTAGGATCTCTGAAATTACGTTGGATTCATCAGCAAGGCATCAAAATGTATTCAAATCTGTCCATTTCTCACCATCTCCATTTCTTCAATTCTGCTCCATCCATCATGGTCTCTTGCCTGGATTCCCTAGAGCCATGTAATTGGCCTCCCTGCCCCGACTTACGACGTTATGGTCTCTTCTTCATACAGCAGTCAGAGAGATCTTCGAATACCATGCATCTGATTGTGCCATGCTCTCTCCTCACTGCTTAAAATGCTCTAAGGCTACGGTCCCCAACCCCCAGTTAGGGACCGCTCCCCCACCAATCCGTCTGTCTGTGGAAAAGTTGTCTCCATGAAACCAGTCCCTGGTGCCAAAAAGGTTAGGGACCGCAGCTCTAAGGGCTTTCTATTATTACTAGAATAAAATCCAAAAGCCTTTCCATGCCCTTCAAAGCCCTTCACAATCTGGCCCCTGCCTACCTCTCCAGCTTCACCTCACTCCACTCAGCCACATTGGTCTTTGGGTTTATAAAACACACCAAGCTTATAGTAGTTCCTGCATCTTGGAACTGTCTATTCCTTCTGTTTGAAAAGCTCTTCCGCCAGAGTTAGACATGGCTGCTTTCTAATCATTCAATTCTCTCATCTTCTCATAAAGGATTTCCCTCTTAATTCTAGCCAAAGTCACTCCCTCATTTTGTCTATTGTTCTATTGTAATGTCTTCATAACCATTATTAGAATTTAAAGTTATCTTATGTTCTTGTTTTCAGTTTTATTGAGTGTCTCTCCTTCCTAGAATATCAATTCTTTAATTGCAAGTATCCATCACTAAATTCCCCGACATCTAAAACTGCGGCACGTGGTAGGTACTTAGTAAATAACTTGTCTAATCTATCATAAGAGTTACTTTAAGAGTTTTACATAAGAGTTTTTTTTGTTTGTTTGTTTTGTTTTTTATGACCCCATTCCTAAGGTTGTTGGAAAAGCTAAGGAGGTAACGGTGAAAACCACGGTGCTTTGTTAGCACCATGGAGAGGCAGATGGGAGCAGCAGGCCCAAGGCAGGTGGGGACTGAAAAATGATCAGGGATCTGGGGAAACTGAGGGATGGATGAACAGAAGCAGAACAATCTCTCAACAATGACAAAACTGCTGGTCAAAACTTTCTCAGGAGCAGACACTGTTTGGCTCTTTGTCTTCTGGAACTCAGTGAACCTGAGACGTGGGCACCATTGCTCCGATTTTATCCTTCTGACTTCAACCCCACAACAGTAAGCCATGCTGAACACCAGATTCTGTCTCCTACTTTGAGCAGCAGTTACACGAGGCAAATGGGAGAGAAAGGACAGTGTCATGACTGAGATGACCAGGCAAATGTCTATTACCTTTGTGCTTACAAACTATGGTCATGTCAACATGGAACATCAGCCAAGAACAAGAACAAACTGCTCAACAGAACAGAACATAGTTGGGCACTGCCCGCTCCCCAATCCAACACATTTAAGACAAACTTCTTTTAACTGTTGGATACCCCAAGTTGAAGTCTGCATGGTTGGTTAGGGAGTTATGTTACAGGGATGGAGTCAGGATTCAGTCCCAGGAAGTATTCCTAAATCCTCGCTTCCCATGATCACGCCACCTGAAGACCATGGGCAGGAAGGAACAGGCCCAGGCACAGGTCAGGCCAGCTGGGGATGAAGGAGACATGGACATTAAAGCCCCGTGAAATGCATGTGGTCCAGGAACCAGTCAGCCAAGACAGGAGGAGCCAGAATGGGCACTGCTTCTGGGCTCATGGCTCAGCCTCCCCCGAGAGGGGTTCCTGGTCCCCCTCTTCATTCTGCAGGCTGTGCTTCTCCCAGAAGGGGTTGCAGCTGCTGGGCCTGGCAGGGATATAAAAACATGCAAAAACATAATGCTTTTATTATATAAAGGTCATAAAAGTATTTTAAAACGTTAAGACCCTAGTAATCTAGCTGAAATTATTTATGAAACAAAGCAGATGTTAATTAGTAAGAATACTAGATAAATAAGCAATAAACATAAAGACATAGTTAACAGTGGAGAAACATAGCCAGCTAAACACACACATACAAAACATCCAAAATTCAGGAGGCTGAGACAGGAGGATAGCTTTAGCCCTGGAGTTCCAGGCTGTAGTGTGCGATGATCGAGCCTCTGCATAACCACTGTTCTCCAGCCTGGGCAATATAGGGAGACCTTGTCTCTTTAAAAAAACCTAAAAATCCAAATATTACAAGTAATCAAAAATATTAACTTGAACACCATAATGATGTACCATTTTTCTCTCAGCATAATGTCTGACATGGTGTAACCTCTCAAGTACAATATTTTTTGAATCAACCTATTAGCAGAATTTCTCAATTGATAATGCCCTATGAAAGGAAGATGTGATAAAACTGGCACATTATGCTGGTGATAGCGGTATAATTTACACATTTCAAAGCAATTTGGGTAATAGTATCTTACCTTTTGGCCCAGTAATTCTACTTACGGAAGTATTTCCTGGCACTCTAATCGAAAATAAAATCTATATGTAGGATGATATTTATTGCAACACCATTCATAAATTTTTTAAAAATAGAGGGAAGGAATAAACTAGAGTCCAATAATGGTTAAATGGCCCTTTTTGATTGATACTGCCATTAAATATTCTAATACATCATTCAGTTTACTGTCAACTCAACCTGGGAAGAGTTTTATATCTTTAAATTATCGTATTTAAACTCTGGCATCCAGGCCCGGCGCAGTGGCTCACGCCTGTAATCCTAGCACTCTGGGAGGCCTAGGAGGGAGGATAGCTTGAGGTCAGGAATTCAGACCAGCCTGAGCAAAAGTGAGACTCTGTCTCTACTAAAAATAGAAAAAATTAGCCGGGCATGGTGGCCCACCACTGTAGTCCCAGCTACTGGGGAGGCTGAGGCAGGAGGATCACTTGAGCCCAGCAGTTTGAGGTTGCTGTGAGACTCTGTCTCAAATAAGTAAATAAATAAATAAACAAACTCAACTCTGGCATCCATGGTTAGTTTTAATCTAACTCTCAGAGAGCAATCTTGTTCACTATTTCCAAGTTCTTAGGAAATATGTGATTGTTGCCCTGGTCCTCTCACCCCCAGTACATCGTGTTATGTTATGCCTCTGTGACTTTGCACACATTTTCCTCAGTCTAAAATAAATTTCATTATTTGTCTGAAAAAACTTCCTTGACTCATCCAAGTGGAGCCAATCACACTATCCTTTGTATCACCTGTAGCCCTAGACCACACATTTATTGCTGTAGCTATCACATTATATTTCTTTGTTTATACATCTAATATCCTTGAGACTGGGAGTTCCTTGAGGACAAAGGTTGGGATTTATCTCTGCAATGACAGGGCCTTACTAGCAACTCAATACATATATCAGTGTGTTCATCTACAATAACAAGATACCATACACTGGTGGCTTAAACAGCGAATTTTCAATAGCCAGCTTCTTGCTGTGTCCTTACAAGGTGGGGAGGAAGAGAGAGAGGGTGAGAGAGATCTGTCATGTCTCTTCCTATAAGCCTACTAATCTCATCATGAGGTCACCACTCTCACGACCTCGTCCAACCCTAATTGCTACCCAAGGCTACAACTCCGAATACCATCACATTGTGGGGTATGGCCTCAACATATCAGTTCTGGAAGACACAAACATTCAGTCCATAAAAATATGTTGAATGGATGAGTAAATGATTAACAAACAGATCAGCATACTCATGTTAGCTTCTCAGCAAACTCTTTTCTCAGTAGGGGAAAGTCAACATATGAAGCAAAATTATAATAAACAGAGCAGCCCTGTGTCTAAATTTATTCATTATTGTTTCCAGAGCTTAGCACAGTGCCATGCATCTCCACAGGCACTTGATAAATATCTGATGAATACATTTGTGGATAAATTGTAGTTTGATACACCTAAACAAAATATTCTTAATGCATAATGCCTTCGAGCCAGATGTATCTCTTTTCTTTTCTTTTTTTTTTTTTTTTCCGAGACAGAGTCTCACTTTGTTGCCCTGGCTAGAGTGAGTGCCATGGCGTCAGCCTAGCTCACAGCAACCTCAGACTCCTGGGCTCAAGTGATCCTCCTGCCTCAGCCTCCCGTGTAGCTGGGACTACAGGCATGCGCCACCATGCCCGGCTAATTTTTTCTATATATTTTTAGCTGTCCAATTAATTTCTTTCTATTTTTGGTAGAGACGGGGTCTCGCTCTTGCTCAGGCTGGTGTCGAACTCCTGAGCTCAAACAATCTGTCCGCCTCGATCTCCCAGAGTGCTAGGATTACAGGCGTGAGCCACCGAGCCCGGCCTCATTTTTTTATTTCTTAATCTCAAGCCATTTGCTAGGTGTACTGTGAGGTCAGAATAGTCACTGCTGGGGAAATTTTCCAGTTGTAACTAGTTTTTTCAGAAAAACAAACATTACCTTTACTTGGCCATGGAGATGATCATTTGTTTTTTGATTCAAACATTTATTGATTGCCTTTTTTACGCAGAGCTGCTGCTAACCCGTACGGTCTTTTGTACGCATTAGACAAGCTATGCCTTGGCAGACCAATTAGAAAAAGGCATCCCCTTTGGGAAGGCCAGTTAAAGACAAGCACACCCTCGATGGGCCAATTAGGAAAGGTGTTCCCTCTGGGCGGACCAATTGGAAAAAGGCCTCCTCTTTGAATGGGCACAGCTGCATGGTGCATGGTTGTAGCAAGCAGAAATGTATACCCTTTCCTCTAGGGCACAGAGGTTGGCCAGCCAAGCGGGGTCTTGGTTTCTCCCCCAAATGGCTCCTGCATTGGGTGCTATTGTCTAAGGCATCAAGTGCACTGTGAACAGGCATGAGAATCAGACCTGCCCTCAAAGGAGTCTGTGTTCTAGAGCCGGAACCGAGCCGTGACTCACAAATGCGGACACGTGCTATTCCTATGGAAGAGGAAATGCTTCCTACGGGAGTGACAGATGAAGCATCCCAGGATTTTAGCGAATCTCAAGTGAAAATCTGCACAATCAGTCCTCGTTCCTGTTTGAATCTCAAGTGACAATCTGCACAATCAGTCCTCGTTCTTCTTCAGCGAAGTCTACTTTGTTGCTTGCTGTGGAAGAGAAAGGGAGGCCGGGTGAAGGATCTGGATGAGAAATAAATTCTGCGTGTTTGTGTCACTCACTGCCCGGGAGACACAAGACATACGTGACAGTTAGGGTCTTGGGGAAATGCCCTTTACTGGACTCCCTAGACCTTTGAACCCTCTGTCTCCTGAGTTCCTGAGTTATCATTCAACCTGACGGAGGGGCCCAGGGCTCAGACTTCCTGTGTGTCCAGAGCCGAAGCAGCTGTTTAACCAGGGTCCCAGACACTCCAGTCTACGAGTTCGAGGAGAAAAATCCCCCCAAAGCGTTAATTGCTCATCAGCCCCATTCCTTCCTTGGCTGGGTAAATAGTGTGACAGTTTAATGAGGGGCCTGTGACAATTACATGCAAGTGCAGAGAATGAAAAGCAAAAACGCCTTTGAACAGAGATTTTTTTTTTTTCTTTTTTTCTGGGAAAGGAACGTGGTGGTTTTGGGTTTCTCTGTGGGTAATCTGAGAGGCTCCTCCATCTCTGTGTGACAGAGGGAAATTTCAGCATTTGGAAAGTAACTTCTGATTTATCACCAACAGCTGGGTGGGCCATGCCTCATTGGTGCCCAGGCTTAAGCAACCTTTTAAATATAGTTGCTCAGCATGGCGTCTGCCTCTGAAGGGGCTGGTGAGCTGGCGCTTTGTGTTTTGCGGTGGTCGTTGGGTCCTTGATGTCTTGAGCATCCCTCACGTGGAGGTTCCATGTGGAGGAGGGCATCACCCCTAGCCTAACAGGTCTTGCATCTGTCAAGATGTTTGCTATGGGCTGAATTGTACCTCCTACCAGATTTGTATGTGAAAGTCCTAACCATCTAACTACCCTCCCCACCCCCCCATACCAGAATGTGACGGTATTTGGAGATAGGGTCTTTGAAGAGGTGTTAATAATTAAGGTGACGTGAGCTCATGTGGGTGGGCTCTAATCCAATATGGCTGGTGTCCCCATGTGAAGAGGAAATTTGGACACAGACATGTGCACACACACAGGGGGGACCACAGGAAGACGCAGTGAGAAGGTTGTCATCTGCAAGCCAAAAAGAGAAGCCTGGGGAGAAACCACCCCCCTGATACCTTGATCTTGGACTTCTGGCTTCCGGAACTGTGAGAAAATACATTTCTGTTGTTTAAGCTACCTGGTCTGTGATATTAATAGTTTGTTAGGGCTGCCCTAGAAAACTAATAGTGTTTATATATCCAAATTCGGTGTGTGTCCTGAGAGCTAAGGCCGGCCTCAGGAATCATGCTGGGAAGTTTCACCTGATTTTTGAGACCCCTTTCTAATGGGATCCTCTTCCTTCTTCAGGAATGTTTTCCTCTGGGAAAGAGCTTAGAATTTCTCTCTCTCACACTCCTTGCTCACTAAATTCTTTTCTGTAATGAATGACATTATGTCCAGATACTACAATACCTGGAAACAACCTCCTTTCTAGTAAGGAAACTAATGGCTAGGCGCAGTGGCTCACGTTTGTAATCCTAGCACTCTGGGAGGCTGAGGCGGGAGGATCGCTTGAGGTCAGGAGTTCGAGACCAGCCTGAGTAAGAGTGAGACCCCCGTCTCTACTAAAAATAGAAAAAATTAGCCGGGCCTGGTGGAACGTGCCTGTAGTCCCAGCTACTCTGGAGGCTGAGGCAGGAGGATCACTTTAGCCCAGGAGTTTGAGGTTGCTCTTAGCTCGGTTGATACCACGGCACTGTAGCCTGGGCGACAGAGTGAGACTGTCTCAAAAAAAGGAAACTGATAATGCTATTTGGGCTCCTGATTTGCTTTTGTTGTATGGTGTTGTGTGCTGTTTGATTCCGCTGGAAGGACAGGGAAAAAAATCCCTCTTTGAAAATGTTTAGTCCCAGTGGTGGTTTCCTGATTTCCCTGGCACATTTCTGTAACCATGAAAAGAACAGGTCGGGCACGGTGGCTCATGCCTGTGGGAGGATCACTTAAGGCCAGGAGTTCTAGACCAGCCTGGGCAACACAGTGAGACCCCATCTCTACAGAAAATTTAAAAAAATTAGCCAACTATGCTGGCATGTGCCTGTTGTCCCAGCTACTCAAGAGACTGAGGGAGGAGGATCGCTTGAGCCTGGAAATTGAAGGCTGCAGTGAGATATGATCATACTGCTACACTCCAGCCCAGGTGACAGAGCAAGACTCTGGCTCTTAAAAAAATAAATAAATAAAATGTTTTAGGTTCCTATCAGAATTTCTTAAGGAACACATATAGACATATGAAATTATTAGGATGATCTACAAAAGTATTTATATTTGTTTATAAGACATATACATGTGACTTGTGAATAATTCACATATGATCTGTGAACTGAAAAGGTTATTCTACGTAGCTCTTAAAGTGTTCACTTTTTAAGAACACTAAAAAGGTTCAACTAAAAATGTTGTTACTATTTGTAGCATGCTGTCACGTGCATTAGTTTCCTGGGGGCTGTGATAAAGTACCACAAACTGAGTGGCTTAAACAACAGAAATTTATTGTCTCACAGTCTGGAGGCCAGGAGTCTGCGATCAAGGTTAGCTGGTTCCGTCTGAGCGCTGCGAGGGAAGGATGCTCTCTCCGTGTCTCTCTTCCGGCGTCCGATAGCCCCCGGTGTCCTACATCTTCCCCACGTGCTTTTCCGTTTCTTGTCTAAATTGTCCCTTTTATAAGGACACAGTTATATTGGATTAGGGCCCACTTTAAGGGCCTCATTTTGATCATTTGCAAACAGCCTATTTCCAAATAAGGTCACATTCATAGGTACGGAGGGTTAGGACTCCAGCATCTTTTGGAAGGACTCGATTCAACCCATAATATCATATTATGAGTTTTCTTTTTTTTTTTGAGACACAGTCTCACTGTGTTGCCCAGGCTAGAGTGCTGTGACGTCAGCCTAGCTCACAGCAACCTCAAACTCCTGGGCTCAAGCGATCCTCCTGCCTCAGCCTCCCGAGTAGCTGGGACTACAGGCATGCGCCACCATGCCCGGCTAATTTTTTCTATATATTTTTAGTTGTCCAGCCAATTTCTTTC